>JAMKCH010076336.1:0-15339 GCA_023653785.1 Ophioderma brevispina
AATGCACAAACAAAGGAAATCGTTGTATTGTACAGTTTTGTAAAAGTGCCCGGATAAAATACAATATTCTTTTGAATAATGGTATCGCATTCGGGCATTTTGGACATGACTCAATGAAGCACTATCGTTCAGGACTGGTAGACTGGGGTGTTTGATCATGTTGATCAAAAACTCGCCAGTTTGTACTACAACCTATCAACGCAAGGTTTGTTTTGAGTCAAGCCGATATGTAAATAATAATAATAATGAATATTGAATGGTTTTTTTCGTATGATGCAAGAATATGTTTGCACTCGTTAGAAAAAATTGTTTACTCGTCTTGACTCGTACAATATTTTCTATCTCGTGCAATATATTCTTGCATCCTAATCAAAGCCATTCAATATTATCTAAAATTTTATGTGCAGTGCCTACTTTTCAGCCACATGGGTTACACAAGGCCTACAGAGTACACACAAGTTACCGGATATATTCAGTAGAAAAATGAGATTAATAGGGAATATCAATTTAAAGTCCATCAAAAGTGTGTGTCAATTTTCCCACAAATTTGTTTCACAAAGTTTGATCAAATAAAGTAAACTGTTATAGAATTGACAGCATTTGGGGTGATACAAGGGACTAGCTACTCTGTATAGCATGTTTTAAAGTATAATACACTTATGAAAATGTAAATTGATGTCAACTGCAAAGCTATATAGGAGAAGAATACAGCAAAAATAATAAAAATATGAATTTTGCATTTTTTTTTAAGATTTTTTAAGTTTTTCATTTTTTTCTTGAACAGTTTAGAACGTATTAAAGCAATTGTACTTAATTTAATGTAAAAAATATTCATTTTATGGGTTGCAACAGCAAATTAGGAATAGCTATATTACAAAAATTTAAAAAACAGAGAATTGGCGGGCCTTTTGGATTTATGCAAATTAGGGTACTTCCACCCACTTGGATTTTTTTGGACTTTTAGCATGTCATTCTGGGAACCTTATAGAAATGCATTGTGGTGATGAACAATATTCTTATTTGCAATTTTTTCCAGGTCATATCACAATTTACCAGCTAAATTACTAAGATCCGTTGGCAGTAGTAGAAACTAGATAACATACATGAAAACTCCCGGCGTTGTTGCAGTTGTGGAAAAGTTGCACATTTAGCGTAAATTTGGGATCGTTGAAGACACAACTTTACAGATAGGCGAGCGGTCAAGCTTCAAAAGTGATTTATTTTTCGAGTAACCCCTCCCCTCGGTACAACCAACCCAAAACAACCACTTTTATCAAAGGGCAAGTATATAGGATTATGGAAACTGATGGTTGTGGCTCAAAAAGTTGGGGCAGGGGGTGTTTTTGGCCACCAAAAAACCCTATTTTGGGGCCTAAAATCAAAGAAAAAAAACATGATTTCTAAATTTAAATCCAAAAGCACAATAATGTCTGATACAGAAGTACTTTGTTTTTTTAAGATCTACATTTTTAAACATGCATAAAAAGGCCAGATGATATTTTGCTGCACAAAAGGCAGTAGAAGGAGTTATTGTTGGGGTAGAAAGGTAAATTGGCGAAAAATTAACCAAAATTAGTAATTTTTCCTGAAAAAATGACAAAAACACCACAATTGTATGTAGTACCATCATGACTTTTTAGATTATATTCTGTATATTGTGTGCAGTGTCCTACGACTTGCAGCTATAAGTAATTACTAACAATTGACTAGAATGTGTTTTTGCCATGAAAAATTGCCATTGTGGGGAACAATTGAGAAAATGATAATAAATCAAAAAAATATATTTCGGGGCCAAATTAACTGAAAGATTAAACATTAATTGTTACTTTTTTTGGTAGGATTATGTGTAATGTTCACAAAATAGTCGCTCAACAAAAAAGGGGGGAAAGGGGATAATGGAGGTAAGAACTTTGTTCATTAAACAAAAAACAAAAAAAAATAAAAAAACCCCCCCCCCCCCCAAAAAAAAACCCGAGTCCAAAATTTTGGCCTAAAATAGCAAAATAATGAAAAAAATGCATTTTTGGCAAAACGTTATATTTGATATACAAGGATTACTTTTTTCTGCACACGCTACAAAATTTACTTCAGGCTTCACTTATTACATCCTGTAAATTTTTTGAAAGTTACCTAATTAGTACCCAGGGACCCGGTTCCCAAAACCTTGTATAAAAAATGCCAAATTTTCTTAGTAAGTCAAAATAAATAAATGTGTTTAAAATGGGCCTCGAAAATCAAAATGCGCATGACTTACTGGAAACTAACTTATTTTTTGGCCCTTACAGAATTTGTGTGTGTTTTTTAAGGTTTTATTTTTTTTATTTGTTGGTTTTTTTGGAACTGGTCAAGAAAAAGTTGTCCGTCCAAGATGAATTAAAAAATAATTTCCGGGTAGCGCAAAGCTTTTTCGACTAAAAAATATCCGCAAAGCTCTAGGGTCTTGGCCTGTTGGAAGCGAGACACACAGGTACATTTTTTCCGTAAGAATAGTTTTCAAGACTCCTGTGTCAGGGTGTAACAGGTTCAATCACAACTTTTGAGTCAATCCCTGAACCCAATTTTGATGAATTTCTATGTATTGGCTGTGTTTGTGATTTGGTTGGCTGCTGCACACTTTCCATCCTTGCTATTGGACATGTCCTGCAGGTTCGGTTCGTTTTCCTTTAATTTATTATGGTAAAGTGCTACAATATAGACGTATCAGCAATATATAAATGGTTTATATGTCACACACAATTGGAAATGAATTATTAATTTAACAAATTTGCATTCACTTAATTAGCTTTAATTCTCAGTTGTATCCTCAAATTTAACATAGTGGGACCCAGTTTTCTTCAGGTAGGGGTAAGAGGAAACATGGTAAGAAGGCATTCAATAAAGTAAGAGGGGAAACAAATAAAAAGAAAATGAGGGAAATATTTCTGAGGGACACATGAAAGAATGAAGAAGCAAGAGGACAGACGGGTGTCGCACCTAGAAAGGAAAGGAAGGGGTAAATAGGACATTGTACCCAAAATTGATAGTCCATTGAAAAACCATATAGTCTGATTTTTGCCAGTATTGATTCATACAATAGCTTCCCACGCATAGTATGGTCCCAAATATGTCATTTTTTTGCACTAATTATAGTTTTTTGCAATTTGTGCTGAGCATTTGGTGTGTTCTTTAAAAATCATTTTGATGAATGATTGATGAAAATGTGAAATTTTGTACCCCCGAGAGAACAGACCTGCCCCTTTCTATAGCATTATATCAGGGAGTGTATAATATTAATAATGTGCAGTTTTAAACTGATTTCAGAAAAAGAAAATGCCCCAATTATCGGACATAACACCAATGCTATAAAATTTAAAAAGATTCCATTATCATTTTTAATTTAGAATGAAGATCTTCATAAAGGGCATTTCAGCGTAAATGAAATCAATCTTCGACTCATTTAAAGAGCACGATTTACATACTCTCTACAATTCTTAGATTAAAATCTATGAGATTTATATTTCGTATATTTGTATTACAATTTTAATCTAATCTTGGAATTGTCCTAATAGCAATCCAATTAGATAAGTTTTATAGAAGAAGTTAGAGAGTAACCTTTGCTCTGGAGTAATCTTTTGTATCATCTTTTTATAAATGACCCCCTTTTTTCTCAGTCATCATTACGTGACTGGACATCTCTAACTTAGTAAAAAGGTGATTTGCAGCATGCCCGAACATGAAGATGATGTAATTATCCAAACAAAAATCATCTTTGCAAAAGACAAATGACAAAACCAATACGAAAAATATGAAAATATGAAAAAGGCAAAACCCTAAAAGAGTAAAAAAAGGCAAAAAACCCCACATTTTGCGAATGGAGCGAGAATAATGTTTAGGGTTTTTGCCCCGAAAATAATATTTGTTTTGTATTGCCCCAAAAGGGTTCAAATTTCGGTCAAAAAAAAGTCCCTTTTGCCATTTATTTTGCAAAAGCGCATTACAAAACGTTGTAAAAATCGCACAAGATTTTAGAGTAACGTAAAAATCCCAAAATTATGTGAATCTTATGCACAAAAGTACGGTACTGCAGAAAACAAATAAAACTGACAGGTAGCTATAACACTTTCTACTTCCACAGATTTTAATTCAAGTTGTACAATTTTATATTCTTTCACAGTGCAGTGGGTTATGCCATTATAGTAAATTATGTGAGTTGAACCTTCTTTTATCCAAGTGGATGTTTAGTCTGGGGTTAACGTGGGAAAAGGCCAAACTTGACCCACATGGAAAAACAGGACTTGCCCCTTTATTTTGCAAAAGCACACAAAATTTTTGTTAAATCGCACAAGATGTTTTAAAGATAAAACGTAAAAAATCACACATTATTCCCAAAAATTCACAACACGAATCTGCTAAATCACAAAATTCAATCAAAATTTGTAAACTCATCAATGACTTTCTAAATTGCACAGAATTATGTTAAAAATAGCAAAAGATTTCTGTTAAACACAAGCAGGGCCCACAAGGTTTGTTAAATCGCACACAATCTGTTAAATGCACCGAGTTTCCATAAAAATCGCAACAAATTACATCCAATCGCATCAGAATTTGTAAAATTGCACAGATTCCTTAAAAATAACATATATGTCTTGTTGAGTCTGAGAAATGATTACAACAATCTTGGAGGAATTTGGGAATTGAAGGAAATTTCACAAGATCATCTCAAAATCGCATGAAATTTCAAAGAATCACGTTTGAAGTACCGTGTATCTTTAGATTTCATAGATTGATTGCGATTTACCACTTTTCCCAGTGGACATGGGACTTTTTAAGATGTTGAGGTATGACATATGACAATAGTCTCTAAAATCTACTTAGATAGGAATGTTACACAGATTCTCAAAAATCATATTCTGAACAGAAATGCACGTTTTTGAAACTAAATTGGCCCAATTTGCACATGTTAACATCATACTAAACTGAATGCCAATGGTATTTCAAGTATTTCAGCTATATTTAGAGCATAAAACATGGCTGTTTTGTAGGTGTAGCTCAAAGTTTAACATTTATTCGGGTTTTAGAAAACCTATTTGAGAGAAAACGTATATTTTCACTCAATATCACAATAAACACATGAATCTTCGGAGGTCGTAGAGAAGTAGATAATGTCTTATAAATCAAGGCATTTTTGGCTAAACGATTAAAGTAATCCACCCGAAAGAGTAAACATATTTTAAATTTTGCGAAATAGCTTATGAAAGTTGGAGAATAAGTCTGTAGAATATTCTAAGCGAAAATTTGATAGAAAAGGAAGAAACAACAGTGTCCAAAGATATGACTCTCCATTCAGTTAAAGTGTTGTAGTAAGTGTCTTGTGTCTTATGGGTTGCTTTTGGTCCTAAACTTATGGGGTATATCGTAACTAAACTGGTTACGAACATGCTAATATCTGATTTTTGACGATTTATTTCTCTATTTTCGTTGAGCAAATCATATCGCTCTCTGTTAGCTGTTCCAATCTAATTTGGCCCTTCACTGCCAGTTCTCAAAAGAGGCTGCCGGTTACTTTAAAAAAAAATAGGGCCAGCGGTCCCAAATAGGTCGCCGATTATGACCCTAAGTACCCACTGAATTTGACGTGGGACATCTCATGTGTAACCCTACTAAGACCGATTGTCTCATGTTACAAGGCAAAAAAACAAGTATCCAAGTGTATACTTATATTGTTGACAAACCACGGACGGGCCACACAGACACGAATTATGCCGACATAAGGTTTCCGATTGCATTACGACCTCAAATTGATATAACATTTTGTAGTTTAATCGGTCTTTACTCACTCAAAAACATACTATTATATAAAAACTGGGTATTTAAATACTGAGAACTCCTATAAGATACATACTGTAACAAAATAAGGTAAAAAATGAAATTTTTGAATAATTTTGCCATTGTTAAAAATAAAATTACCATTTTTTAATCAAATACCTCTGCTTTTATCTTTCCTGATTGCTTTTGTAACCATGAATCAAAATCTACAGAGAGTAGTTCATTACCACATCCATATTTTAGTGCTTTAGATCCGTGTTTATTTCTCCCCGTTTTTCAATTTTTACCAAAAACAGGGTTCTTGGCACTTTTGGACATAAAACACACCTGCTAAAAGTTTTACAGGCTCTCCCGACGATATATGAATATAGATCTATAAAAAACAATGATGCTACTACGTAAACATGTGGTGCTTTTGTCTTTCTTAGAGAACATCCTAATTTTCCTTAACTTTTTAGCAAAAAAAGACCTTTTCCCCCAAAAACAGCCCAAGTAATACACTTTTTACCCAAAAGTAGCATCTGACAGTCATGCAATCTATAAAATATAGATCTATGATTAACAAATTACCACCACATCAGATCCTAGTGGTTGTGGCTGAAAAAATAAAAAATATTTTTTTTCATGATTTTATTAATTTTTAGACCAAAAATAGCGTTTTGGGGACAAAAAACACCCCTGTTTTTGGGCCCACCACCAATTCCGTTTTTTTCACCACCACCACAAACTTTACTATTTGGTGTGACAGGAATTCACTTTACGACGATATACATTAGACTTATAACATTTTATGTTTTTTTCCTGTTCCTCCACCCGCCACTGGTTGTCATGTGTGGAGCTTTCTTTTTTTTTTTTTTCCTTGCCCCTCTTTTTCCTCTTTGTAACGAGGGGAGGCTTGTTCTCTCCGACCACCAATTGTGCCCCCAGTTTCACCACCTGACCGCATTCACTAAGGACGTACGGTTGCCTTACCCCCCCAAATTTCAACTTACCGTCCGCTACCGTATCAAAGGAAGTCCCTCCCTGTTTCTCCTTCGTTTTTCTTTTTTTAAAGGGGAAGGAGCACATAAAATCACCGATACTGCCCAAAAACGATTAATTTTATTGAAGGAAAGCTGTTATGGGGCGATAGCTATGTAAGATTTTACTTTTAGCTTGGAAATAACAAAAATATGTTTATATGATTCGTTTTTACCAAATTAGATAAAAACCGATGCATGTCTTCTATAGGAACGATAGTTATAAAAAAAGTGTGGAAAAGTACAGTTTATTTATGGTGATTTCTTACATTTGGAAGTGGGCGTCGTAACGTCATCCGTCCGTTCGTAACTAGATTTTTTTTTGGGGTGAAGTGTAATGCAGGCCTGTATGAGGGGGGGGGGGGGAGATAGCTTGATTTACCCCCCCAAACATTTTGCAAAAGATCGCTTCCATTTTCTACAGCAATTGTGGAACAATCTTAAAAAATGGGGGGGGGGAGCCGTAACAGGTTAATGGGTGAAATAACTCATAATTTTTGAAAGGCGAAAGTGGAAAACTCTCATGCCCCCCCCCCCCCGAACAGAAGAAAAATGATATTTTTGGTTTTAAAAATCAGCGATGATTTTGGATTAAATTTGGTTAAAATCTACGAAATGCCCCCCTCCCAGAATTCACTTTAACCCCCCCCAAAAAACCCACTTTGATCACCCTCCCCATTACCCCCCCCAAAGTCTGGAGCTGCCACTGGCGGGAGGGGAGAATGCCAATTCACCCCTCTAAAATTGGACAATGGTTTTAAAAATTTTCAAAATTGACGCCCCCCCCCCCCAGAATTGCACTGTTCCCATCCTAAAAATCACTTTGCCTCCCCCTCCCCATACCCCAGAAAAATAGTCTGAGCTGCCACTGGAATTTTTGTTTTTTGGGGGGGGGGATCACTCTTGAAGCATAACGCGGGCATGAATCTGGATATATGTGCTTAATTAAATTGCGACTAAATCTTTTTCATTTTTTTTATTACCTACACAACACACCAAATCCCTAACCATGCTGCCCAGAATTAGGGTAATGAACCTTCAAAAAGGTTACAGCTGCAAAAATATTTTTCTTCATACTGACAGTGGTGAGATTTTGACCAGACACTTTTGCTCCAGGAGCATAAAGTTGTGACCAACAGGTTCCAACGGTGGCTATATTTATTCGAGTTAATCCGTAAAATGTTTATCAAGGAATAGAATTGCTTTGGCACACCAATCCTCACTAGTCTTGTGGTAAGGCAACTCGGCCCATGAAACAATTGGCTCAGGAGGTCTGAGTTAGTGCGAATGCTCACTCGGCTTCTTTTAAAATATATAATTGCATTATTTTTTTTCAGGTTAAAGGAAAAAATCCCAAGTCAAGTCCAAAAAGTTTGAAAGCCAATTGCGTGCCATTGAGGTTAGTGAGGGAGACCTGCCCTGGAAGCATGCATATTGGTCTCAAAAAACTCCCGTGTTGCCTTCATACTTTATTTATTGCCCGATACTCCAACCCTTCTTAAGGCGAAGTTGTCCCCCACACTACATCGACCACGCCCAATGCTTAGGACTATTTATTGGAGCTAGCATAATGTTATTCTTTTCTTTTAGATTTTTTCGTTCTTGAAAGCATGGCGTGAACATTTGCCACTCTAAAAAAACATCCAGTTTTATGCGACAGAAAGCCAACCACTATTAAAACAAGGAAATTCAGACGCTTTCTTTTTTTGCTCCACTGCACTAAAATGAACAAAAACAAATGCCAATTGTACGGTTCTACTCGAAGAATTAAATTGAGAAATTTTTCAGTTGTCTTTTGTAAATCACTTGTAATTATACCAACTTATGAGACGAGGGAAAACCAACATGAAAAACAAGGGGAAACTTCACTTCATTTACATACTTGCTTCAAATTTATAACAAATTACATGGAATACCAAAACTCCATAATTTAAAAAAAAAAATCCCTCATTAAAAAAAAAAGGGACTTAGGACAATGAAGAAAACTCTGCATGGCACTGGCAGCTTAAATTTATGACCCCAATTTGAGCTTGGAAATGAGGCTTTAAGGGTATTTTGTGATCATAGCACTTCATTTGGTTACGGTCACAAGATTATCCCCGAGGAAAAAGCTATTCCACCAATTTTTACAGGAGTTGATTCGGATGGGTGCTTTTAAGTTGTATGAAATAATAAAATAAATGTGGTGTGATCTGGGAAAACCACGCCACATGTCGCACAGGACAGTTGAAAAAAATAAAGAAAATAGCTGTTATATTGTACTTATTTTTTGTCGATTGTATGAGGCGTAACTTTTGACGTATCAAAGAAGAAGAAGAAGTAAACAATTATGGAAACTTAATATGCAAACTCTGAATGAGAGCAAAAAACTCCAAAATATAATTCCCACCATGTGGCGGGGTTCCCAGATCGCATCATATTTGCATCCCGCTGCCCAATAGCTACTGGGTTGTAATTCGTCAGATTATGAATTCTTCAAAAGCAGATCGATTTACACATGATTAGAGACACACATGCAATGGGTCAGATTAAAAAAATATAATTTTTAAGGTAGTGGGGGGGGGGGGCTATGATCACTTTAAGCACGTATGGGACATATCAATAGTTCCAGTGGACATGTCAATGCTCTTATTTTTTCCCTGATATAAATCAATACAACTAATTGACAGATACTTGTTAATTCTTTTCAAATCCCTTTAGGACCCTGATTCTAATCGATTAGACTCACAGGGTACTATATAAACAACCCATTGCGGTCAGGTCATAGAAGAAAGAAAACCTAAAAGGGGACGTGTTCCGATCGTATGTGGGAACCCCCCCCTGATTAACCAGGAAGTCAGTAGATCGATTTTGATATTGCAGATGAAAGGCATTTTTTTCTCATTGTCCGTCCGGAAACTTGGCCCTGATTCCATTATTCCCAAGATATAAAAAAAAAAAACCGCCCGTTCGGTTTAGTGGTTAACCAATTTATTAGCACAGTATTGGAATAGGGCTTTGCAACATTATTGAGTCTACCATCAAAATTCCGCAAAGTTTGTTCCCACAGGTAATGATGGGGTTGGTAGAGCCAAGCTGCCCAGGATCTCATATCAAGTACGAACACCAATACACATAATGGAACAACCCACCTTTATAAATACATTCAGGATTTTATTCTTACTTGCTGTACACCCATACACAAACCAAGAGCCTGATACGATGGACAATAGCTGACCACAAAGTTAAAGGTGCTTATTCCATCGATTTAGGACATCGGATTAGCGGAAAGTGAGTATCAATTTTGATATCAGGACGGAAAGGTTTTATTTTTCTTAGTGTCCGAAATTCAGCTTCCAAAATCCCTTCAGCTTACAAATCCATAGAGACAAAAAGTTTACCCAACCAATATCAGCGCAGAAGTGAACAGGGCTTTGCACTGTGCAATCACTTCTACTAGTGCCAGCCAGCCTCTAATATGCTACGTTAAGACACGAAAACACATAAATTAAATGGAACAAGCACCTTTAAAGCAATGACAAAATGCGAAATTGCAGTAAAAAAGATTGTCTTTGAGTGGCTTATAACAAGGACAAGCATCATGAAGAAACAAAAAAAATGCAAACAAGAAAATTACTTTGGGTGTTCTAAACACACTAAGTTTGTGTAAACTGTAACCTTTGGCAAGACAAAGTGTATGGGGTTTAGGTGAAATACGTGGTTATAAACAATTAAACAACAAAAGCAAATGCACTATAGTAACAGAACCAACACTTGATCTGTGTTATGCAGTTAAGATTAGAGTTTATATTAAAATTAACTTGTTTCATAGATACCATTTTTCAAAGAAGAGAGAGAGAGAGAAAACCAGCTCTTAAAGCTGTTTTGATTTGTAATATAATTCCAAACTTCCATTTTATAAGTAACATTTTTTCAAAGGAATAATGAACAAAATGAGGGGTGAGTTCGGAAAAGTGGGTGCATTTTGGACTCAAGTGGGAAAAACAGAAGTTATTCTCGAAAGCCACTATCAGTGATTTAGCCGACTGGAGTAAAATACATGAAATTTGCAGGGAATAGCTTAAAAGGGTAAGTCTGTGAAATCTCGTAAGTTATTCTTTCAAACACATGATTGACAGAAAGAAAAAGAGAAAACGGGTGTTCAAGGAACGAATATGAATCTCCATTCAATACTGTTGTAGGTAAGTGTCGAACGGCACTAATGACAAAAATTGTCAGATTTTGTCCTTCTTAGGCTTGCTTCTGGTCCTCTTCATTTGCAGGGGTCTGTAGGGACCACCTTATACTGTTTGTGAATTGATTGTTTCGATTTCCTGATTTAGCCCCAAATCACTGATAGTGCCTTTAATAACCAACACCATATAAAATCTAACTTGTCTTATTGACTCCCGTCATTAAAGCCTTGTAATATCTTTTGAATGCCTAAATGAAAACTGAGAAAATGTTAATTATTATAGACATAAAAGATACACTTCAAAGACACTATCAGTATCCACCGAACGAGTCAAAAATTTTGAAATTTGCGGGAGTAGATTAACAATCATATATTCCATTGAAATTGTTGGTTTAAAATGCTATACAGTGACCCCTGGTTGGTAACAATATAGTAAATAAATAGCTTGTAATTGTGCATACACCTTCATTATACATTAGTCATAAAATCACATGCTTACAAACAATACCCCTTGTGTAGTAGCGAGCCAGCGATTTCGTGCCGTACGGGTTGTTCTTATGATGACTCACAGCGCAATGATTTTGCTGCAGTTTCTAGATCAGTGGTTCTATGGGCCTGTTAGGGTTACTCAAGATGGAATTGGGATGTATGGACTACCATCATTTAAGTTTTTGATACTGTGCATTTTTCTGCAAAGAGTTAGGAGAACCAGGACCAAATCCACAGCTGCCAAATACAATCTTTTTAAAAATGATCAGAAATTTGACCAAGAATAGCATAAGATAGCTCATAAATTTAAAAGATGCTCTCTGAAATGGTCGTGTTCTGGCACGGCACTTATATCATCAAAGGCGTGTTATACTTAAGGATGCTAAAGACCTCAGTGAATCAATGCTGATAACATCACTTTCTATCCGGACTCATCGGTGGTAGCATCCACTAGCACGAATCTCAGTTTTTGCCTCTGCTTCTGCATCATATGGAGTATCTTAAAGCTTCTTATTGGTACAACTTGACATTGACATGATGTGGGGGCGAATTGCCAGGTTACTTTTCACACAACCACAGGAAGCTGATCTCCTTCCACCTGTAATTAAATGAGAGTGAAAGTCAAATATTTGAAACCCTTTTTAAAATTATTGAGTGCCATGTTGCCAAAACATACTCCACTAATTTATTGACAAAAAAAGAAGAATGTTATACAAGTATACCATTTGTTAGCTGCTACATATTATTTATTAATCATTGTAGTAGTGCTTGACAAGGTCACAATATTTATCTGAAAAAAAGCAAAGTTTTTACAATCAATTCATTCAAAGATTGATTATAATGTTAGCATTATTCTGCTTGATGCTTCTTTTTCTCCATAGTCTCATTCTGCGAGAATTTCATGAGGTTAGTGTACATGTATATGGACCAAAATTTGCGGTTCAAATGAACGTTGAGGAGAACCTATTTATAAGGGAACAAGATGCTTTTGCAAATGCTTCGGTTAGATTTTATGCCTTAAATAGTCAAAATTGCCAATATATACATGTACAATAAAATGATAGTTTTGACCGTGATTAACATTAAGTATTTGAAGGAGAATTGGATATTTTCAAGAAACTTAATTTACTCTACAAAACACGCAAATTGGTAGCTTAGGTTTGGTCAAAGAAAGTCGCACATCTGCGTTTATAAATTTGTAAGTTGCAGAGAAACATAAAAAATGTATCTGTTTTTAAAGGCTCGTTCAGTATTGAATAAAAAACATAGCTTTTAGGGCATTGTAAAATATATTTAGAGTGCACATCCACCTATATTTCATAAATTAACTAAAATCACGAATTGTCTTTACTTCTTGCAGACCCTAACATTTGTGTTTTACAAACTTGCAAAAGTTAACATTTGTATCAAACATATTGAGACACTCAGATTTATAGTCTTAGTGGAAGTTTGCATTGGAAGCATTGTGCATTGATGTGCACCAATAACAAAAAAATTTGAAAGTCCTGCACCATAATAATATACAAAACCAAAACATTATACCCACAATGTTGATATTACCGGTAATGAATCACCTAGAGCTGTTTGAGGCAACCACCCACTCTCTTGCAGGCACACTGTACTCTCTTCAGGACTTCCTCAGGAGCTGGAGGTAGACTCAGCCCAGTCAAACTTCATTTTATAAGCATCCCATACTATAGTGATGAGAGTAGGATCACTAAAATGTACACCTTTAAATAAAGCTGGAAATGCACAAATAACATACATAATTTGTAAGAGGTGAAGATTTGAGTGTTGACATGGGTTGGACCAGTAATAGAAAGAGATGTTTTGTGCTGGAAAATATTTTAATGATTTAAATTCATGGAGACCTAGACAAAAAAAGGCATCAAAAAAATTTCAGTTGTCGTTGATACGGAACATTGCAGCACGCTACTCAGCATCACAAGCATCAAAGTCAGCCTGGAAAGGAATTTCGTATTGTGCCACCACCCTGATTTCGGCGGCTAAGAAAGGTCTGCTGTATGTGTAGTGTATAATCATATCATATGAATATTAACGGACCAAAACTCCAAAGACATGCAACAATTGCATGCAAGTCCATGCCATTATGAATTGGCAACAACTCCACGCAGTACAGGGTACGTCCTAGACCTCGGCATTACTACATCATCATTACCCAGCCAATTGTTTACACATAGTCATAATTGTCGTAAATTTACTGATGGCCTGTGATTGCCAGTAGGCTTGACTTGAGTGATTTTTGTTGTCTCTTTCCTCAAGAGCTAGCATGGTTAATTACAAATATCTAGTAGTATTCGATGGGAAATTTAGCATGAGGTGGAATGGGTAAAATACCATTCAGTTGCTCACATTGTGTCACGTTGCTGCCAATTCAAGTCTAGTTTGTCATCTGATTCAAGGGCAATTTTACTTCTTCGCCAGGTCTAGTTTCTTCCATCTTGCTGCCACAGGAAAGGATTAAAAATTTAAACCAAGATGCAAACGTGAAAAAGATGTAAGTTTACCTGATGCCTTGTGATGCAGTAGGCTCTGACCTGAGTGGAGTGATTTTTGTTGTCTCTTCTCCTCACAAGCTAAGCAAGGTTACGTTACAAAATTTCTACGTAGTACTGCCGATGGAATTTTAGCTATGAGCTGGAATGCGTAAAATACCCATCAGTTGCTCCACTGGGTCACGTTGCTGCCAAATTCAAGTCTAGTTTGTCCTCTGATTAAGGGCAATTTTTTACCTTCTTTCCAGTCTAGTTTCTTACCATCTTGCTGCCACAGGATACAAATTTACACCAAGATGCAAAAACGTTAAAAGATTGTTATTTATCTTAACTTTCTTCTCAACATGAATAACGCAAAAATCCGGCACAGATTCCAAACGCCGAGCTGTAAGCTTCGTCTCGACCGCCATTGTAACATCAGCTGACCTCTGGCCAACCAGACTGTTATACAAGGTGCGTGATTGCCGAAAGCAGACGAGTGCTTGTTACGATGAATGTTGATGGATGATTACATATTGACATCATCTAGAGACCATAATTCTTCGCGGTGTTTTCAAACGTTTATCAGAGATTTTTATTACCTTTTTATACTAAATGTGCAACTTGAAATTGACCACACCCGATCATATTTTGTTAATTATTTTGTAAATATTGGTGTTAACAAATCTTAGTTCCAAGGGAATTGCACCTTAAAAAAACCATTCAGTTTTCGTGCTTGTGTTTTATGTCCACACAGGGCCCGGTTTTTAATCATGCGCAAAAAAATAAGCACGTTCGCACTGATTGGTCTGGCTAAGGCTCTTACGCACATACGGCACGTCGAAGAGGAGAGTGCGAAAGTAAACAGAACATGTGTTTGTGACTAATGTTGTGGCGGGAGGAGTAGTTAATTTCCCCCCGACCTCGGGGGAGATTGTAGACGTTTTCCCGACAGATTCGGAGGTACAACGGATATATGGGTTGAAGAGTCTAGTGTTAAATTTCAGTCGCTTAGGTTTTCATCACGTGGGACCCGAGGGGAGGGTCTTATATATTACCAAACTCTGGAGTAATTGATACTGATAACTCTGTTTATAAACAAAAGGAAGATCTATATTTGTACGGGACACCCACATAAAAAGTGTTCTCAAGAGTGGCGGCGCCAGACTTCTTTTTCGGGGGGGCGGGGGTGGCAAATGAAATGTTTAAGGGCGAAGTGAAATGGGGGGGGGGGGAAAATATAAGAAAATTGGGGGGTTCGTAGGGCAAAAGAAAAAAATTTCCCCCGGTGCCCGCACTGTCTCACAAGATGCATCAACAATAGTTCTAGTCAGGTCCTTGTATTAATTTAGTTGGC
>JAMKCH010076338.1:0-42200 GCA_023653785.1 Ophioderma brevispina
CAAACTATACATTTTTGGAATCCTTATGATTAGATGGGCAATATGGCATACATTTCAACAGGATTGGCATTTTAACAAATTACCCTGTGTAAACTTAAATTGCCCCCTATTGAAAAAGTGATGCCACATTTGAGAGTACTATACTACCTAGCATTGTTAGAGGGTCAATACTAACTTGACCATGTGTCAAACCTTTTCTGTAGTGGGAGGTAAAACGACAACTCCTTAAATTAAGCCCCTATGATATTCTGCTCCTCCTCTAATTATTTACCCCAATTTGACTGAATCGATTTCTCCAAAAATTTCTTTAATTTTACATACAGAGGAAAAAATATGATTTTAGCAATTTTGTCAGCACCACATTTTGTAGAAGAAATGGAGGAAAAATGCATTGAAAATTCAATTTTCACGCCATTTCAAAAAAATCCCTAAAACATTCAGTATTTGTAAAATTTGGTTTCATTCTTGGTATTTGGGGTCCTATTAAAGACCCCAAAAAAGTAACGCAGCATGTCAAATACCCCCATATGTGACCAAACCCTTGATCTCTGACACGAAAACATAAAATTATATCAACTAGATTAGTTTTATTCCTTAAATTTGATACCATTCTTGCCCCATTGCGATCACTATTGCCAACACAATACCCCTTATAAGAAAATCTCTACCTTTAAAGGTTGCAATAAAAGGTAAGCCATTGATTGCCATTCAGTAAAGACCGCATTATTCCCGCGAAGTGTGTGTCACTTAAGGCATTGTTGTGTATTGTAATAGTCTTCAGCCTCAAACTTTGGAAATGTGACACATTTTCGTAAAAAGGGCATTGTGTTGGTGATATTGATCCACAATGGAGCAAGAAAGGTGTCAAAATTTGCAGAACAAAAAAGGACTATTGATATCTTTTAGTTTTTGCATTAGGACCATGTTGGTAACTTAGGGGGGGGTGTTATTAGACATGCGCGTTACTTTTTTTGGCTTTATAATGTAAAACACATTCACAAGCACTAACATCTACACCAGGGTAGTCATCCAAAAGTACCCCTCGCCCTCCCCTTGTGACCTAGACACCAAACACGGTGGATGTGGCCTGTCGCTGGCGTGCTCGCAAGCGGGGTAACAGGGGGTGCGAGGAACTTCTGGATGGGGAATACAACAGGGGTGATGGGACGCCCTTTTAGGGGTTAAAAATCACTAACAGCACATTTTTGAAAGTGCCCCCGATTTTAAAAAAAAATGAGGATTTTTGTACCAGTATTGGTAATTCGGGTAGTAAATTACACCGGGATATTACTAGACCGGTGACTGGTAAGTCAAACTTGTTTACGGTCCCAAAAGAAGGGAATTAGGTAATTATCATATCCAAGGCTGACTCACCGATTTCTGATGAGGTGCCACTTTAATTTCAAACAAAATTTTTTATTAATAATTAATTAACTAATATACTAATTATAATTATATAGCATTTATAATGCGCATTCAACTAAATAAAACTAGATAAAACTATTCGAGGCCGCAAAATACAAAAAAATACAAGTAACAAGAAAATCCCTACATATAACAAAGAATATGTGAAGTAACACGAAATTTTATACACTTTGTCATATAGGTGAGTCTTTAACAAGGGTTTAAATGATGAAGTGAATCACAACATCGCCATCCAAAGGTAGTAAGTTCCAGAGAGTAGGTGCAACCACACTGAAAAAGCTCGATCACCAATGTAAATGGTTCGTGGAACAACAAGCAAATGTTTGTCAGAAGACGAAGCATGCGTGAGGGATTATAATGAACAAGCAGATTTGATAAAGTTCTCTAGGGCAGTGCCATTCAAAGTTTTCCATGTTAGAGAAGAATTTTAAACTTAACTCTCTCCCGAATAGGGAGCCAATGGAGGTCTTTCAATATTGGAGTGATGGATCAAAAATTTCTTTGTTTTGGTAAGAATGCGCGATATGCGGGCAGCTGCATTTTGAACAAGTTGAGTGCGAAGTACGTGATCAGTGATACCAATAAGAGAGGATTTCATTGTCGATGCGTGAAGTGATCAGAGCATTGAATGATGGTTGCAGCAGCTTCATTCGTTAAAATTTTTCTAATTACTATTTAATTTCTGATATGAAAATATTCCACTTTCACAATTACGCTCACATGTTCGTCCATACAAAAATTATCATCAAAAACAAGGTTACGTGCCTATTAGAGGCCTGGATAGTAGAGCTGTTAACTTTAATGGCATGATCGCGGATTTTGTGCAGCTGAAAATGTAGATGTATAATCAGAAATTCTGTATTTTCATCATTCAGTTTGAGTTTTCTGAGACATCGGGACTTTTTACCAAGATACAAGCTTCTGCCGTTGACGAGCGGATCATTTAGATCAAAAGGCACATAAAAGCTGCGTTAATCCGACGTAGGCATGAACATACAATCCATATTCCGAGCGATGCTAGCAATGACAGAGGAATAAATAGTGAATAAAATTAGGTCAAGCATGGATCCTTGAGAAACTCCAAAGTGAAGGAGCGGATGTGATGATACAGTCCCATTAATGGTCACTGCCTGATATCTGTCACAAAAGATGACGAAACCATTCAGAGCAGGACCTTCAACACCAATTGACTCAGGACGTTTGAGAAGAATGTAATGGTCAATGTGTCAAGGCAGTGAGAGGCCCAAAAGTACAAGAAAAAACACCAGTTTACCATCCAATTCACGCAATATGTCGATATGAACGTGAAGTAGAGTGTTTCTGTACCCAATGATAGTACGGTATGCAAGGATGCTGTGGTTCATACAGTTGTTTGAAGAAAAATTTTCGTGGCGATGGCGCGACAACTTTGTCAAAACAATCTAGAAATATACCAGGGACGGTAGTTTTCAGGGTATCAGTAATCCAAGGAAGGTTCTTAAGAAGGGGGGTAACAAGAGCATTCTTAAAATGATTTGGAAAATGTTCCATTTTTGAGAGACAAATTTACAATTTTTGTAAATTACTGGCACCAAGATGTCAGGTGTTACCGTAAGCACCCATGTTGGGATGGATCCAGTGGCGCATGATTTTGCTGGTGATGAAGCACAAGCTTATAAATCTCATCTTCGGTAGCCGGCTTGAAGTATTTTAGAGGTGCAAAATTCAGGAGTTACATTTGAAAGAGCCAGTCAGGTTGTGAAGTTGAAACAATAGAATCAAGATCGAGACGTATTTTGGAAATCTTGGAAACAAAATAGTCATAAGAGGCCTTCTATCAAGATAAAAACTTTAGATACCAAAAATAAGACCTGACACCCCTTTAAATCTAACTGTAACAAATTGCCATAACAGAGCAATCTAATGTTCTTGTCTTACTTGTTTTTTGGTAAAATACAGTGCTCATGGGAATGTGCATAGTGGGTCGTCTGCCATCGAGGTTTTCCAAAATAGGGACAAAAGGTCACACTGGGTTCCACAACATGTGGGATACTACCCAAGGACCATTGTATCCAGTATCAGAAATCCGTGAATACACCAAGAAATTTTATAAGTCCTGAACTTTTTGGGGCCACAAAAGTAACAAGAAACCAACCAAGGGCACAATAGACCACCAACACATGGACACTTATTTCCCAGAGGGTGTTTTGGTCAATCCCACAATGCAAACCAGTTTTGGGAAATTTCACCTAAACAGGGTCATGTGATCCCATAAAACTCCTATTCTTAGCACCGAGCATAAAACAATTCCTTACTTCTATGCTCATTTTTCAACCCAAAAGCATTAGTACTTAGGGAATTTTAGCATGATTATGACAGTCCTGTGGTTCTTAAACTTTTTGGAACACTTTTTATCTTTAAGTACTGGCATCGTTTTGTATACAGGTACAGTATGCACATTGCTATGCATCATGGGATTTGATTCAAACACCCTCTGGGACACTTCCCAAAAAGACCATTGTATCTAATGCCAATGAAAATCGATTGACTTATGTGGATACACCTCAGACAATTTTATAATTCTGACCTTTTGGGGCCAAAAAGTCACATAGGTCACCCACAACATGTGGGACACTACCCAGGCCCATTGTAATCCAGGTCTTATGAAATCGATAAACATATGTGAATACACCAAGCAATTTCTAACCTTTTTTGGGACACAATAATACCTCCTGCGGGCTCGGGGAAGAAAGGCCCGATGTTTTCCCTACAAGTCTTAAGAGGCACTAAAAAGGGACTCCTGTGGCCACGGGGCCGGTGTTAAGATTGGCCCGATGTACTCCCCAATGTCGGAAGAGGCGACTAAAAGGGACAACATACTTATGTTCTGTCCAACATTTTGTGGTTGGTTAAACTTGTAATCCAGTTGGCAACAAAATAGTATGCCAATATTGTGCGCCAAGTCCGAAAAATTTTGAATTTTCCAATATATGTCTAGAGTGGCGTCTTGTTCTGTCCACCTTGCTTTAAAAACATGTAAAAATGGCAGAGATCGCAATGCCCGAAAGACACACAACCCTAACCACTACCAAAGTGTACTTTAAGAGGGGGGGGTGTTTAATACCGTTTTTCAATGGGCATTGCATTGGCTGCAACACAGCAGGTCCATCATACTTTCCACTGAATGCAGCGCCGTGGTGTTTTTGCTTGCCTGGATAGCAGCCTCTGCCCATACTGCACGCCGTACGCAACAAAGTTAAATTCGTTTTAACTTGCATTGCGTTTGTCGCATCAATTGCAGCGAGTGATCGATATATCGGCAGTGCAGCAGCACTGCACTGCATTGATGGAGTTGACCGGACCTTAAACACCTGACCATAATCAAATATGCAAGTAGGCTTACTACCGCTCATTCAGACAAACCCCTCTTTGTGGTAAAAGCAATAAATAACAGATATGCGTTGTACACACTGTACATGGAAACTCCATAAGTGCAACTTTTGATTATGGGTTTTTTTTGCGTCTTTTGGGATTTCTATCTCGGTCATTTTTTTAATGACCATTAATGACTCAAAGATCTTTAACAGGAAGAAGTTGCATATTGCCATTTGTTATGTAGCCTTTCAGGTGCAACGAGAGATTTTAACTACAGGTGTCCCGAAAAAAGGTGAAATTCTGATTTTGGCACTGGTGTAAAGCCTTCCATCAAAACTACATCATCCCAACCTGAAAGGATTAGTGAGAAGTGTTTCTTTGTACAAAATTGTGAAATTTCTCATTTTTTATGGAGCAAATACGAAATTCAGGCTATGTTTTGTATTGAAATAAAAGCAAATCAAACCGCCTTTGTCTTCACTTTAGGACATTTCTGTAGCAAAAACAAGGTAAGAACTCTATGAGTGGCTAATCTATTTTACATTACTATTATGACACAATATTTGAGTAGCCTCAAAATCTCTCGTTGCACCTTTACAGGGTGCATCTGCCTCATGTTGAGGTGTTTATTTTGAAAAGCAGGGTGGAAGTAGTTGAAATGTTGGAAGTATGGCTTGTTTATTTCCATTACAAAGCAAATATTGACTGAGGTTTTCAGAATATATTTATTTGTAAATTTCGATACGCGGTATGCAAATGAGCTGGGGTCAAAGGTCAAATTGTTAATCTTGGTACAGCAAAAATTGGCACATTTTCCCCCCAACAATTAGTACTAATAGGGTCTTTTTTACCAGTTGTCTGCTATCCCGGTAAGTTACATGGGTCACTGTGCAACTAATCGGAGACATTTTCCAATTTTTATCCGCGTGTTGGCCAGGCCAGATTTCTTGAAAATTAAATTTTCTTGTGGATTTGACTTGAAAAGGCTTAAAATCAAAAAGGTAGACAGATATCAAAAATCCCTCCCATTAAAGGGGGATGGCCCTATTTAAGGATAAGAGTTTTTCATCTTGAATATTGGCCTTTCACCCAAAAACCCCCCTGTAAAGTTTTGCGCCGGATTTTCAACAATGCGTTTCAAGGTGAGAGCAGAAAACGTGATTCTCGTAAGCACCATAGAGTACTGTGTAAAATTATATTGGTCGAACCAAATTGGGAATACAGTTTTCGCTCATTACTTCAACCAAACATCCTTTGGCCTAAGATTTCACAGGGTAAATGAGAAAATATAGGCTTTCCTTCTGATCCCAAAATGTTGACCACTTCCGGTAAAATCTGGGCTCTGGGGACGAGGCTATTCGCGATCGGGGGTCCCCCCCCCACAAAATGGACCTTTAAGTTGCAGAGCATTATAAAAATGGTAAGTCTACCCATTCGAAGTGCCCAAATTTTTTTTTTGGGGGGGCTTTTTTTAAAGTTTTGTAATGTTTTTTTTAGTTATAGGGCAATTAAGTTCTCTAGAAACATTTTATTTTTAAAATTTATTGCATTTGATTGAAAATTGCCAAAAGTAGTTCTACATTAATTATGCTAAATTATAAATATCAGGAAATATCACATAATTAGCCAGAATTAATTTATTTTGCATTTTCCTAATATCCCCCTGCTTGAAAAACAATATAAAGTAACAGTACCGCTGCTTGAAAAAAAACAATAAGAAACAAAGAAATAGTAATGACTTGTGTGGTACAATGCCACTTTGATCAACGTAGCTCGTACGGAATGTCAGATTTTCAAACCAAATAAAAAGTGGAATTCAGAATTAAGAAAACTCAGAAATTCTTGCTCACCAACACAATTGAGGGTAGATGCCCCCTTAAGTGATGGCTTGATAGACCTTTTGTCCGTCATAAGCTAAAGATGCTACATGAGGCAGCCCTTTATGAAAAGTGCCTAAATACCTATTAGCTTATGTCTATGTGCAGCAATGAATGCTTACACTTGGATTATAAAAGAGTCTTCTCTGGATGACAACACAATGTGCTCATCTTAATGATAAAGCATGGCCTTGACAATTCACTTGAATTGACAGCGCTATTTAAATCATGAGCAGGTTAATTCTATGTGGTATGATGTTAATGTTATAGGTTAATGTTGTTTTGGGCAATCCATTTAGTGTTCATGTCCCCCCCCCAAAAAAAATGTGAAAATTATGTCTTTCCTCCAAGAACCACAATGGCACTCATATCGTCGCCCACATCACATACTGTCGTATTTTACAAAACATGTTTTCCGAGAAAATCGCAATTCAAAATCTACCATGACATTTCATGTCTATACGGTAAAACGAAGCATAAAAGAAACATCTAGACTTTACTGTTTTGAAGAAAACATTTTAAAGTCCAATATAAACCATAAATCTAGTTTAAAACTACAATTATATTAATTAGGCTATAAAGTTATAAGTCTGTATGTGAAATCACAAATGTATATTGCAAAATACGACACATACTACACCGTTGTTTATCAAAGTACGTAAAATAGATCACTATGTGAAAAGCTTGTTTACGAAAGATCGATGGAAATAAGTCAAAATAGGTCTGTAGTGAACTCGTTTATTTTGAGATCGTCAAAATACAACGCTATATAAAACATGTGTAAATGAATGGCGATTTAATGTGAAATACGGATGTGATGATTTTGAGGAAAATGTCAAAAATATATAATTATAAACTAATTAATTAGGCATCCTCACATTTTGAAACTGGATGGCAAGAACTCGAACTAAGTGATTAAGCGAAATTTCGCAAAACCTAAAAAATGTCAAATACGACAGTATGTGATGCGGGCGACAATATATGTTGCAAATTAATATAATGCACATCCTTGCAAAGCAGTATTGTGGTTCTTGGGGAAAAAGGGTTAAAATATGATCGTATGTTAATTCCAATTACTCATTGAAGCCTGTATTATAATTTTACATAAAAGCCAATTTTGCAGAATTTTTTTTTTTGAAAACCAGCATACGGTGAACATTGAGTATGCTGTTTTACAATGCAGAACGTTTCAAATTTATCTGTTCTCATTAAAACTAAAGAGGGCGTCCTTCCTTTCTTATCCGGTGATATCCTTTGTTGAAGTCTATCAAAACTTTAGAAAAAATAGTTGTGCAATTTTCTGGAATTGGCAGCAGGCCTATTCAATTATTCTCACACAAATAGAAAGCAATATCCAACAAATAATTAACACCATTTCATCCTTTTTAATGACATTTTATTTTACAAATACAAGATAACATAATTATCTTGCCTGTACATATAATTCAGTATATTTCAATTTGTATATTTTATAATCATTGATGTACAAAATATTTTCAACAAAAGACAAACACATCTGACAAATATAGACTAAGGGGCGTGGACCAAATAACCAACTGTATAACAAATTCTGTTGTCCCCATCGAGGGGCTAAGGGAAAACCAAGTGTAAATTCATAATAAATTATTACAATCACATAACTGTCTGTTCCCGCACATAAAACTGGCACATTTTCTTAAAAATAAATAAAATGTCACCTCAATTTCTTTTCCCCAATATCAGAGACCAATGGATATGTATAGACTTCAGCAAACCATGAGCTAAAGATATAATGGGCCCGGTGTGTGGGGCCATTGTTATAGCCAGGTGTTACCACCTCCACACGATTTATCCTCTTTCACAATAACTAACCAGTGTACATTGAATATAGGTCGTTGACACTAAATTTTCTTCTGAAAACGCGGTAAATTGAATAGAAATGAAGTTAGTTAAGCAATAAGTTACGGATTTTGGTTCTGCACAAAGTTGTTAGGTCAAAGCTTGCCCAGCAACATTCTCTCATGATGTTTGTTCATGTTTCTTCCTTTTCGAATAAATGATGAAAAACATGGCCAAAGTTAATTGAACACGCACTATAGAAGCTCAATATTTATTTATTTGTGAATGAGGTTAAGTATTTTGTCCTGAAAAAGTACTCAGTCTAAATTGGAGAGCGGTAACAGCTGAAATCTATTCAGCTGCACGACAATATAATAATGGTCCTGCACTCCCAGATGAAAGGGAATCTGAACTGTTTTTCTACACCGCATACCGGGCCGGTGATTGAATATCTTTAACTCCATTGTTTGCTGAAGTCTATGTGCATCCACTAGTCACTGATATTGGGAAATGAAATGGAAGTGACATTTTATTCTTTTTCAAGAAAATGTGCCAGTTTTATTTGTGGGAACAGACGATTATATGATTTTAATAATTTATTATGAATTTACACTTGGTTTTCCCCTAGCCCCCCGATGGAGACAACAAAACAACAGCATAGAAGGACATGTCCCACAGCCTAATAAACATTTAGTTAAGATACACAAAAATATAAACTACAAAATAATTGCAGTAAAACACCACTCCGGTTAGATTGTAAAGGGTTATAGAAAGGGAATATGATGTGCTTTAGAGCAAGCATGCCTAGCAATAAATGAGGGTCGGAGTGAAATGACATCGGGATGAATTTAGTATTCTGCCACCGTATCCTTCAACATGCTATTTATTCCGTTGAGGCTGCCAAATTCATGGGGTGGTGGCACAATAGAAAATTCTTTCCATGACCTCTCATTTTCACATTTATTCTTCACATCATTGGGTTTTAATTCTTTTGCATTTTTGTTCTTTCACCACCGGAATTTTGGTTGTAGGATAGCACAATGCCAGCTCTAGCGAATACAGCAATTACGTCTTCTATTTTCTTTTAGTCGGACTTTTTCCCATAAAACTATGCATGTTGCTGAAAGTGTGAAACAAATGCAATTGGTTTTCATGGTGAATTGAAATTGCATTAACCCCCTGATGTCTACCACTTTTCTTACAGTATCTCTGATTGGCCCATTACATGATGTAACATGATATAACCTCTTAGTAACCAATCAAAATGGACCTTCTTTACATCTGTACTAACATTTAAGCTTTTCTTACCATGTCTCTGATTGCCTAAATGTATAACACAATGTGTGACCAATAAAATCGGCTTGTAGACCTCACAGGGTTAAACTGCGCACATTAGAGAAAGCTCGCTTTGAACTTCAGTTCTCATATATCTGATGTGATTTAGAAACCATTGAATGTCCCACTTGGTCGGTATCCAGCCTGCCTGCCTGCCTAAAAGGTAAAGGGGACGGACCTGTGTATACAAGAACGGAGTGCCCATCTCTCTTTCGAAGCGATTGGGCCAGACTCCACCATATAATGTTGCTGTAGTGGGATCGCCACACCTCATCTACAGCGAGTCTGTTACCTTCCCAGCATTGAATAATGCCGGTACCCATTTATATACCTGGGTAGAGGAGTAATTGAGGTAAAGCGCCTTACTCAAGGACGAAACACATTGACCCCAGCGGGGCTCGAACCCACAAACTTTGGCGTGCGGGCCGACCGCTGATCCACTGGACCACATGTGCCTGCCTACTGGATTTGTATCCTTCGTTTTGAGCCACCTGTGACAACCAGTGAGCAGCAAATGAATGTGTACATTACAATCCATGTGGATTAAACCACCATTGTAATGTGTACATTCCATTGCTGCCTACTGGCTTTGTGTCTTTTGTTTGAGCCACCCGGAACAGCCAGTGGGCAGCAAATGAATGTGTACATTACAATCCATGTAGATTAAACCACCATTGTAATGTGCACATTCCATTGCTGCCTACTGGCTTTGTGTCTTTTGTTTGAGCCACCCAGAACAGCCAGTGGGCAGCAAATGAAGGTGTACATTACAATCCATGTGGATTAAACCACCATTGTAATGTGTACATTCCATTGCTGCCTACTGGCTTTGTGTCTTTTGTTTGAGCCACCTGGTACAACCAGTGGGCAGCAAATGAATGTGTACATTACAATCCATATGAATGAAACCACCATTCATTTTGAGATTAAACGCTATTTCATTGGTTCATTGAGACAATATCACACGGTACAGCGTGTATGCGTCAACGCGATATGCACACACACACTGCTCGGGCTAATTCGATGGTGCATACTAACAACAGGCTGATGAACTTATAAAGCTGGGGTAGTTTGAATCATTACATAAAATCTACCATAATTTTAGTAATATGTTACTAATAGCTTCTTATTTTGAATGAAAGAATGAGAATAGCGTAAAACAAATCGGCTGCACCTCGTCGTTCTACTTAAAAAAATGCTATCGCCTGGGTGATATGACACAATAGACACACAGCAGAGGCTAAAACAATATCTTAATCTTAACAATATCTTCTCTAATTGTAATGTGCGCATTCTGTAATTTGCCCATTCAATTGCTACCTATTGGCTCTTCTGTTCCAGGTGACTTCAAAAAAGAACTCAACAGGCAGGCAGTCTTAAATCTGATCAAATGCGAGATCTATCAAATTTTTTCCAGACTGCATCACATGTGCTTCCATTTCTAGCTTAATCACACAGGCTGGTATTCTAAAGGGAGTCTAACTTTGACCTGGGTTAGTCCTACATGAGGGACCCTTTTTCCTTTCAAAATACTGTTAAAGATAAATGTAACGGTAAGAAAAAATTCCTCATGTATGGGCAGTTTTGCACCATCCATGAGAATTTCTCACCTTTTACAGCAGATTTTTAATGTTGGAAGGAAAAAGTCCACTCATGTACTAGGACTAACACTTTTGTAAAAACAGGTCGGATGTTAGACTCCCTTTCAGAATACCACCACGGTGTCCAAAAAAAACACACAGATCATCTCTACACCCCAAAAGCTGGTATCAAAAGATGTCCTCCTGAGCTTTTAAAATTACATTTTTGGCCACATTTCCTTCAGGTTTACTACTTCAGATTTGTTTGAGGTTTATTTAATGCTTGAAAAAAATGTATTTCAAGGGTGCTTTATCGCTTAGGATTTCATTTTCTCTTCTGATATGACACTTTTTTACCATCATGTGCCTTTCTATTACATAAACAAATTAATGCCATTTGAAGTTAAACACATTTCTTACAGATATAAAGTACAAACCATACATTACAAAATATTCTACAAAAGGGTTAAATAATATCCTTTTCAAGAATAGGTTTCCACATTGATTAGCTTATGCTAAAGTTTGGGTTTACAACCAAGGTAGGGTAAAAGTGAAAATAAGTCATGATTACCTGAATTAACAATGGTGTCACACTTTTACTACTCACAGGAGATCGAGATAATAACAATATATTCGGAAATGGTAAATGTATTGACTTTACACACTAAGGGCTGGAAATCACCAATCCATGTTTCTACGTTTCAACCAAAACGTTGTGTTATATTTCTCAAACATCTTTTTGTTTTTTAAAAAAAAAAAAAAAAAAAAAAAAAAAAAAAAAACACAATAATTACAATGAGACACTTGTAGTCTAATTTTTTGGTTATTTTAACAAAGGAAGATTTGCTGTTCAATTTTTCACGCATTTTATCAGTTTTTTCAATTGGCAAAGAGCACTGCTTTGCTCAAAGTCCAATCTGAGTTGTGGTTTTTAAAGCATGCAGCCCAAGTTACGTTAAGTTGGCCCAAATTTCGGTCTAAGTTGGTCCAATCCCTTGAAAATTGGACAAAAAATGCAACACTAATCAGTATTGCCCCCAATCTTTTGAGCCAGGGAAGCTACTCCCCCCCCCCCCGACTGGGGTTGGTTTTGCAATAAAAATAGGCTGAAATTCATTTCTTTTGGGGGAACCCAGAGGAAAGGGGGAGGGGGAGAGTCTTCAGCAAAACCCAAACCCTTCGGCGATGCCGCTCAACATCATGTATCCTCATGTGAATGCTAATCTTTACGGTAAGTCTGTCAACTTAATGATATCATTAAAGGGGTGCATTTTCATGATCCATAACCGTATTTTCCCAAAATTTGAGTTGATTCACATGAACGTGCTTTTCATGTTATGCACAAATGTTTGCATCACACTGCCCCACTCTGTGTTGTATAATCTGAATACAAAATTGACAAATTTCTTCCAGCAATGGAATATGCGTTTTAGATTAGTCCCACATACTATACGTAGGCTACATTCAGATAATCTCAAATATCAACTTTTTGTTGCCGGGTGGATGAGTGCTGTAGATCACAAAATGCCCCTTAAATAATCTAAGACCTACAAAGTAGTCTAAGCTTCATACACTATGAAAATTTTTCTAAAAATTGCATAAATTTTCAAGGTCAGTTATTTCAAGCCCTGTTCAGACATGCCAACTTTGGAATATGTAGGTTTTCAAGTAGTCCAGAGACTAAAAATCATATTTTTTTGACCCAAAATCATATTTGCCAAATTGTAAATTTTTGATCCAAAGTTCACTCTATACGGGCCTGTATTAGAAATGTCAGTGCATTGAAAGGGCAATTTGGTGCATAAAGATTTTTTTTAAAAGAGTTTTTTTTTTTTTTAAAATTTAAAAAAGTTGTAAACTTTAAGGCTCATAACTTGAAAACCAAACGACAAACAACAAACAATTGACTTGCATCATGAGATAGAGCTCTTTAAAATACAGCTTTTTCTCTCTAGAAAAAATGGACAGAGCCCCCGTCCGACAGCCCCATTTAATAACTGTCTTAACAACTATAAGTCAATATGAAGAGTTTTTTATATTACATCAAGAAAAGCCTTAATTTTAAAGGACCATAACTTGAAAACTTAGCCATCTACATAACTGCATCAGGAGAGAGTCTCTTTCTGGACAAAAGGGAGTTCTGCCATCTGACAGTCCCATGTCCACAGGAACTGTTCGTAGTGAACAAAACAGTCAATATGGAAATATTGTTTAGCTACAGTAGCACATTAAAAATTAACTGTCAAGCCTTAACTTAAAGTCTCATAACTTTAAAACTAGATTACCTATGCCATAAGGAACTGCATCTGATATAGAATCTCTTTAAAATCCACTTTTCCAGAAAAAATGGACCGAGCTCCGCCGTCTGACGCCCCATTTAAGGAACTGTCATTAGGACCTGTCCATATAGATATTGTTTTAAGTGAGGAAAGTATCAACAGCCTAAACTTTCAAAGCTTGAAAACTTTAAAACAAACTCACTATAACATACACTGTTTTCGGTCCTATCCTGTACAACCATTGCAGTTAAATAGTTTAATCACATACCTTCAGCAGACATTTAGCATACACAGCAGTTAAAATGGTTTAAATCAAGATAATAATGTGGGTAAACCTTCAGAAAGTCGGGAGAAAAATGATGTCGAAACCATTTTACAGAATTTATAAATTGACAATCTTTTCAATATATGTTCTTTTATTCATTTTGAAAAGATCTGGCCCCCTCTTTCCTGAACTGGACTTTTCATGAATTACGTATTTGATCACTGTTTTAGACTTATTTTTTTATTTTAGTAAACGCGACCGTTTTCCGTATTTTTTACCGGTAAAACGTAGTCCGTATTTCGCATCATTTTCCGTACGAAATACGGAAAATCCGTACTAGTAGGCATGTCTGCCTGGTGAATGATTTAACTTAATATTCAAAGTACAGACAGAGTGAATTAGTTTTGATTTCTTTTTAATTTTTACACTATAACAAAGGCACCACTTCACACTAGTGAAATAGCCGATATGCACCATATGAGAAATAAAGGACGTGCGCCCAACATCTAAACACAGGCATTCCTACTTCAGTTACCAAACCCAATGCAAAACGCAAGTTAGCGCGTCGTCCGCATATAATTTTTACCAATAGGGTAAATATTTCTTAGTGATGGGATGACAGAAGTGCTGGAAATACATTTAAGTATTTATAAGTTTCATCTAAACAAATGTCGTTAAGATTAAAATACAATTGATCGAAAACTAGAGGGTGGGGGGATTGGCAGCAATCCCTGTACAGAGATCAAGTTGGGGGATCTTAAGGGGGAAGGGAAGAAAGAAAGCAGGACAAATGGGCTTTCTGAGTATTATTGAGCTGTTTTACCTAAAAGTGTTCAAAAAGTTGATTTTTCTATAAAATATGGGGTTGAAATCTTGGATGGTGATTTCTTTTCCAGAAAAGGGGACTTGGTTGAGATGGAGGGATTCAACCAGATTTCATGATCCCTAGCCCTCTCCTCAGATAAAACCATTTACAAATCTTCCCTATCGGGGTTGACTAACTTGCTTACGACAGAAAACAACAAAAATCTTCCATGTTTGAGCAAGAGAATTCATGGTGCATCCATTTGACACAAGGATATATAGATTTGTATTTCAAATAACTACGGGGGGTACCAACTTTTTAAACTGGAGTAATTTCAATTGGACTTTTTACAGCTTCCCACACATTTTAATCCACAGACCAAAATTGCACTCAGGAAGTTTTTATTTAAGCTAGTTAATAGTCATACCGGAATCTATTGTAAGGTAGGCTGTCAGAATATCATGTGATGTCCCAAGAAGGAAAACCAGTTTTACCCAAAATTTATGCCAAGGAAACTAGGGTGTTACACAGGAGTGTGGGAAATACGTTTTTACTGGTTACACAGACCACCATGTATAAAGGTCTTGTGTGTTGATAACATATACGCTGAAAAAACAGATTAAGAACAATTTACTGTAAGAGTATTGAGGCCTAATGGTATGCAGATACTCTGACATCACTGAAGAGAATGCTCTGAGATACAATCCTAGTTGAGAATGCTAGGGATTCTTGAGTTAGATCTCTGGGACGCTGTGGTCCATAGAACTCTTCACAAGGCCACTAGCCATGCTGCAAGAAAAACAAAGGATGACAATTTGTGATATAAATTTTATTTCAGAAAGAGAGTATGCAAGTATAGTTATGTGATCAAAGTTTAACATTTTCTAAATAACCAATTCTATTTGAAAATTTAACTACCTTAATTGTTAGATCTCCACCAACTGTGCTGTGGAGGATAAAGACATTCAATCCTTCCCCAAAAAGTAATAATTATATTTTCTCCTTATATGCAACATTTTGCTCAAAATTTATAAATTCACTGTGAAATTTATCCTTGCATAAGCTAAGACATACGAATAAGTTTTGTGTAATGTTGATTACTATTACAAAGAACTTGATCTTAATAATACACAGCTGTTTGAAAGTCTCATTTATTATGACAAAATCAGAATAAAACAAAAATTATCGCCGGCAACACAGTTTTGACAACTGATTTTGAATGTTTGGTCCACTAACTACATTATGGTTAAATTTCACAAAATTGCATTGCGGGGCAAATATAATTTTTCTTAAAAATCTAGTTTGCTATGTCTTTCTATGGAGAATGGGCATATAGAGGGCGCTATAACATACAAATCATGACCTTTGTAGGCCTATATGGCAAGATTCCCGCAATGGGTTTTTCTGATTTTTGTGGAGGTAATAGGTCTTGCATGTCCCTACTTATACCAGTTGTCAAAATTGTGTCGCCCCTGCTTAAATTGTTCTAAAAATAAAAGAGACAATTTGTATGGGGTCAAACAGCTGTGAATAAATATGGTAAAAATAACATACCTCTTCATCATATGGTCAAAGACAAAGTTGGGCATGATGGTAAGGGTCACTGATCGGTCTGCATCGGCAAGAATCTTGGAGGTTTCCTTGTCCTGAAAAGAAAGAAAGAAATCAAAGACCAATTTATTATTAATCAACCACCTACATCTACAATATCACTCAATGGTCACAATAAACTGAAATTATCTCAATTGCTAGGGCGCAGGTCTAAGATCTTTTAAGATCTTAGGAATCTTATGTTTGTCCAAAAAAAGTTACCATATATGGTAACTTTCACATGTTAATTTTGACAAACATAAGATTCCTCAAAGTTTCAGATATGAAGATCCATCATCTTTCAGAGAAATAGCAGAACAAATTTATGTTCCTGATAATTTAATCACTACTACTATATGGACTTCTAGTAGAACCTCTAACGTTTTGTGCTTTTTTTATGGTCATTATTTGCAAATTTGGCTGTTTTCTTTTAGCCCCACAGATTCTGCCCGAGAAATTATCTTATTATGAAGGATTCTTCTCTCTGTTTACAGGATGATGGTGTCTAAATACCACTTCCAGGAAATGGGTTCGTTGGTTACATGACTTCAGGAAATAGTAGATCATCGTACTACAGGTCCAGTTATGCAGCAACTTTCTGCAAGTCACAGTGAATGATCATGCCTTCCCATGATGCCATGCTCCAATAGTACTAGCAAGAATATTTTGTATTAGTTTTAAAAATTAAAAGCAAAGTTTGACCCTAAACTCGGAAATGCACTGAAATGTTTGGGTAGTACTTGTTAGCTTTTTATAACCGCTAAATTTGTTCAGTATTGTTCTTTATGATAACGTTACGGTGGTGTTTTAATGCAATTATCAAAACCAGGGGGGCCGGCCAAGATAGCGTCGTTTTTGCCATTCCCATAGGTTTAGCACGTAATCACGAAAACTTGACAAATATTCTAAAGTCGAAAATATGTTTAATATCAATATTTTTCCACTCAAATCTGTTGGAGTTGAAAGAACCAACTCCAGTGTAAGTATTTTTTTTTGTATGAATAACGTTACAAACGGGATCCATTTTGAACGAGGCTTGCTTGACCTCATGTTCAATCGCAGGGTCATCGCTATTTATAGCTGCGGACCAGCCTATGTACGGGCCTATGCACCACCGTGGAATGATTCGTTGACTTGCATGTAGCAATCCTCTCATGTCCAGTCTTTAAAAAAGATTTGATGATGCACCGCCGACTAAAGCAAGGCAATTTAGATCGGCCGCGGCTCCGTACGGGAATTCCCACTGGCCACTCACTGATCTATTTATAAACGCCACAGTGACATCGACTTTCGGTCACTGTTCAGGCTCGTCCAATGACTCGTTCGGCAGTTTTGCACTATGAATGAAGCTTGGCCGCCACCGCCTGATCAAAACCTTCCAGAAGCCCTCATTTGACATGATCCAAAGCACAAGGATGTCTCTACAAAGCAGAGTTCCATCCTTGCTTCATATACCAAAATGTTTGTGCCTTTACTTGTTCACGCTTTGCCGATTTTAATTTGTTCTGCTTGTTTTTAAATACATCGTCGGTTGTATTACATAGTGACGGATGTTAAACAAAATACGAATATTTTTTCTGAGAAAATCGCATTTGAAAAATCGCGAACTCTAGAGTGTCCGTACACATTCCCACATACGATTCGAACAATCAAATCCGATTAAGAAAAGAAGTAACAACTGGAAATTTATTTTGGCTAATATTCATGATTCTTACTTAATAAAATGGATGTAATACATTGGAAAAGTTAACCATCATATCCGTCACAGCAAAATTTACGCAAATCGGCGATTATGTTCATGACATAGTGACGGATGTTGAATTTTCCCTATACTAAAGTGTTATTCAACATCCGTCATTATGGAAAACAACGATCGGCGTTTTCTGAACATCCGTCAAACCAACGTGCGTCATCGCGAATCTGCTCAATTTGGTTTATTACATAATTTTTGTTTGCTCGTATCCACAAGTCATTGGTAATGGCTTGTGGTTGTGTTAGGATTTGTTCAGCAGGTGTGCTGATCCGGGGCCCGGTGTATCCATTGATACAGGAAGCTCCCAACATGGCCCGCTATTGAGGCTGGGGCGGATTGGGAACAGTCAGGGGTTTACACCCTACTCTTATTCTACACTGACTGCGATGTACATGTACAGTTGGGGCTCTCTGTATAACTGGAACGACTTACCGTCCCCTCCGAAGGACGGGATGCTTTCATGATCATTTGCCCAATTCACAGTGAACCATGGAGAGAGAGCGGGTGAATCTGTGATTTACAATAGCTGGTAACAGTCAAATCCAGAATTGGTTAGTACCCGAATATAACATCCCAGCAAGTGCCCGACCACCGGGATTCGAACCCGGGAACGGGGCGGAATTTTGATTTAATGACGGATGTTGACTGGATTGCCGAGATTCATCGCTTTGAACTATAAATATAATATAAATTTCTTCTAATATCGATATTTATAAATAAATTACATATTTTGCTTGTGTCAGTTATAAATTTAAGATAAGAATATTTACTAACAAACGTATTAAAAAAGCCCTGGTGGGAAATCAAGTATACACTTCTTTGACAGAGGGTTCAACATCCGTCACTATGTAAAACACCAAAGTCTCTGCAATGCAACATACGTCAAAATTATTCAAAAACACATTATGTAAGATAAATAATTAATGAAGTACTTGCAAGGTTCAGCACTTGGCATGTTTGAAGATTTTGGTATTTAGTACCATTTCCCTGATTTTCGTAAAAATGATAAAAATTCAACATCCGTCACTATGTAATGCACCCGACGACATGATTTTGAGCTTCCTAACATAGACCCATACACATAAAATTGCTGGTTTTTATTTTCGTGGAAGCTGCTTCAAGCACAAAAACATGCTTAGTAAAAATTTCAACTTTAATAGCCCCCGATTTACCCGGAAGTAGTATCAGATGGAAGGCCATATTTTTCTCACTGTCATCCTGAAATTTGAGCTCTCAAATCCATTTCATTCCCAAGATATAAATAAAAAGCCACCGTTTTAATGGTTAAAAAAAAAAAAAAAAAAAAAATCCGTCATTATGGAAAACAACGATCGGCGTTTTCTGAACATCCGTCAAACCAACGTGCGTCATCGCGAATCTGCTCAATTTGGTTTATTACATAATGACGGATGTTGACTGGATTGCCGAGATTCATCGCTTTGAACTATAAATATAATATAAATTTCTTCTAATATCGATATTTATAAATAAATTACATATTTTGCTTGTGTCAGTTATAAATTTAAGATAAGAATATTTACTAACAAACGTATTAAAAAAGCCCTGGTGGGAAATCAAGTATACACTTCTTTGACAGAGGGTTCAACATCCGTCACTATGTAAAACACCAAAGTCTCTGCAATGCAACATACGTCAAAATTATTCAAAAACACATTATGTTTTATAAATCATCTAACTGAAGCCTGATTTCCTTTCCAATGTTGACTGAAACATATGCATTTCCCTTCTGAGAAGTGGAATGCCCCAAATTACCATAAAAAAAAAAAAAAAAAAAAAACGATTTACCCGGAAGTAGTATCAGAGGGAAGGCCATATTTTTCTCACTGTCATCCTGAAATTTGAGCTCTCAAATCCATTTCATTCCCAAGATATAAATAAAAAGCCACCGTTTTAATGGTTAACCATCAATAACAGCACAGTATTGAATGGGGCTTTGCAATATGCATTATTGCTTCTACCATTGTTTTCCATGGTACTTGATAGGGTGTATGTGCAAGCACCTGGCTATCACAATAGACATAAATCGGAACAAGCACCTTTAATCCATTAACAAGATGATACACCTCCAACCTTTCCCCCTAGAGTTGCCAGGTACTTCCATATCACATCAATGAGTTCTGATCTTACCTTGAGTCCGATGACATTCTGTCCATTGACTTCCAGCAGAGCGTGGTCAATCAGGAGACCGTTCCTGGCTGCTGACGTGTCCTTGGCAATCTGTGTGATTTTTCCGTTCTTGAACACAAATCCTACGTGGTTGGTACTGTCTTTCTGCAATGTGATGTTACGCTCAAATGGTCTGCAGAAAAAAAAAGAAGCTTATGTGAGGGTGAAAGTGTAAGTGCAACATGTGCAACAAGTAGGTCAGTAATATCACAAAGTATAATTATACATCCCTGCAGAATTTTGTGCTCAGAATTAAAATCCCTGGATTGATATGTTAAGCCATGGGGGCAAGGCTGAAAATCTTGCAGGGCTCCTGTAACAGCTATGAGTCTGCTTTCATCACATGGAAATTACTTGTGCTTTGAAAAGACAGCAATACAGGACTTTTCACGTTGGTTTGATTTTACTGAATTCCAACAAACGAATCACTGAAATGTTTGATTATATCTCTTACCTGTCTCGGACAGCAAGCACTATTCTCTCTGGGTTGGCCTTCTTCAAAACCTTCATTGTCTTGTCTTTGCTCCATCCAGCAACATTCTCATCGTGATCTGCAGGATTTGGTCTCCCGACCGCACGTCCCCGACTGCTGTCTGTAGTGCCTTTGTGGTACAAATTGGACAAATCACCCCTGCAAAATAGGGATAGAATGATAATACACCTGTGTTGGTCCATTAAAGTTCAACGAGAGATTTTGAGGCAACCCATATTTGTTTCATAATAGTACTTTCATAAGATTTACACTCATATATCTCTTACCTTGTATTTGACTACAGAATTGTCTAAAAAGAGAAAAACATATGTTTTGATTTGACTTTGCTTATATTCATATAAAACATAGTCTTACTTTTTGTATTTGCTCTATACGAAATTAGAAATTTCAAAATTTGTGTACCAAAAACATTTCTTCTCAGCTTAATCCTTTCAGATTGGATATTTTTGTATGGAAAGCTTTAACATCAGGAACAAAAATCAAATTTTCAACTTTTTTAGGGACACCTGTTATTTGAAATCTCTTGTTGCACTTTAACTAAGCTTTCCCTAACAAGTTCAATCTGTCACGAGTATATCAGCTATTCCTACCTGAGTCTCCTTTTGCATTTAGGTTGGCAATAAAAAACACTACCCCCTGAAGCTACCTACCGGCCCCATTTTATTGTTAAAAATTGGTTGATTGATTGTATTTAACCAATCAGAGACATGGTAAGAAAGCCTTGAAGGAGTGTACAGGTATATAAAGACCCATTCTGATTGTTTACTCATATTTATTCATGCTATATCATGTAATAAGCCAATCTGAGGTACTGTAAGAAAAGTGTTTAGGCCTCAAGGTGTTAAGGCCAAAAGGAAAGAGGTTGTCTCAGCTTCCTGTAGCTCAAAACACTAAGCGCTATATGCACTTTTTTTATTTAAAGTCAAAAAAGCTCTGCGCTATGCAGAAATTCTTTTTTATTGCATTGTTAGACTACTTTTAGCTTTGGGGCCAAATTACTTTTTTTGACCAGTTTTATCATTTTTTTTAAATCTCTTGAAAAACCTTAAAAAAGATGGCTGTAAAATGATTTTTTACAATATGCAAGCGGGAACTCCGACAATTTTTTGTTCGCTCTTGCTTAATCCAACTTTTTTTGTCAGCCGAGAGCCCAAAGAGAGACAAATCAAGAATTGAGATTTTAAAAATAATCAACATTCACATATAACCTGACATTTATTTCCCTACTGTACTACGTTGCTGCTAGAATTTCTAAGGCAAGATTTAGGTACGCACAGCATGAAGTGCATCACCCGGCAGCACAAGAATTCTTGAACAACCGTCACATATTTTGTACTTGTTTGAGAGGGTGCACCTATACCACGATTTAATTTGCTTAGAAATTGCGTGTGGTATGGCTTGCCTGAGAATTCTGGCAGGGCTGTATAAGCACATCCAGTTGCAGACACATTTTGCACCTACCTTGCTAATAGCCTGTACCCTCAGCCCAATCTGCCACTGGCAAGATCCTTAACAGAATGGCTTGCCTGACGCCTTGTTTGATTTGAGCTCTTGCCGACCCCCTTGTTGTCCTGTCCGGTGAGGGTGCCACCGCCCACCCAGTTGGGGGCCCCTGCTCCTTGAACGCTCACTTCTAGCTCCTGCTGTCAAAATAACAACATTAAAAAGTGTAATCTATATCCAGTTTTGTTGTGATTTAGAAATACCCACTTTCAAATTCTTGTGGCTACCATGACTATTTTTCGGAGTTTAGTTAAAATGTTGTCAACTTTGTGTAGACTCTTGTGAATAAATATCTTGAAGACGAATTATTCTCAATCCTGCAAAGTTGTGTGATGGATGTTGGGAATCGTTGAACGATTCACATACTTGGGGGACAGGTTAATGGGGGCGATGGATGCAGGTGTCTGTTACAGCTAGAGTGGTTCATGGATGGGTGCAGTTCAGGGAATGTGGGGAGTTGTTGCAAGGGAAAAGAATCCTTTGAAGATGAAGGTAGGTGTATACGAGCTGCTTTCGATCAGTGATGCTGTACTGGGAGTGAGATATGGTATCTGAGCGAATGAGATGGGGATATTGAGGAGGACAGAGAGAGAGCCTGAGAGAGCTGATGTGTGGTGTGAAGGTGATGGAGGATGAGGACTGGAGGCTCGATCAAATTGTTGTTTGGAAGAAGCGATGGACCGTTTGAATTTGGCGAAGGCGAATAGTGACGTTGGTATGGCATATGGCTGAGTAAGGAACGGGCATGTTTTAACAAAGGGCTTTTAGTTTGAGTTGGAGGTTTGAGTGGGGATAATACGTCCAAAGAGATTGAGAAGCAGAAGGGAAGGAGGAAAGTGGGGGTTTGGTTTGAGGGTGGAGGATGCATGGAATCGGTGAAGCTGACGGAGCGTAAGGGGGGTTTGCTGCGCGGTGTGGGGGGGAAAGAAAATTGTATCCGGCCACCCCGTTCACGGGGGACAAAACCAATTAAGACTTTGGTTTACTACTACTACTACTACTACCACCTGTAGCAGAAATACAACAGTGAGGACAACATTTTGTAATTTTGAAATGTATTGGAATGATAAAGGTTATGACACATGGTCTCAATGAAGAGTTTGCCTGTGGTCCAAGTGGGTAAAATACCTTTTGAGAGGCCATGTTCCGAGGGCCAATTACACTTTATTTTCATTATCTTTTTCTGTATGTTTGGGTTGGATGGTGGACCAAATGTCATCGGTTTGGGCATGTGGGCCGCCATTTTACAACCCTGGGTCGATATAGGAAATAATAGCATAATCATTTTTTTCTTTGATATTTATTCATGGACGTAAGTGGGCTGGGCCTGAGGCCCAAATGCCTGAAAACGTTGCATAATTTATGGGCTAAAGCCTCCAAAACGGGCTGATCACAAATAAAATTGCAGAAATTATGAATAACGGAAAGCCTGAATTCAGGCATTTCCATGAAAAATTACACCCCTGATTTGTGCATTTTCTTTTTCTTTATTTGTTGGTTTATAGCTTAATGTTATGATGACCCCACATTTTTTTCCTCCCTACGTCATATCACAAAGAGTTAAGAAAATATCTTCTAAACTAAGAACCCAAACAGAGAAAAACAGAGATGAATGAACTAAACAAATTTGAAATTAAAAAATTACAGGCTAAACTTAAACAATGATCTAAACTCTTAAAACTGAAACACACCATATAACTGTTATTTGAAAGAAATGAAGAGAGAGATCTCCATGTCAACCTCACCTCAAAGTACAACAAAAACCATCTCAATTTTTCATACATACCCCTGGAGGATTAGCAGCACAAAACCGGCAGATTGGCAGCGATACTCTCTGGTGTGAGACTGAGTCCCATGTATTCATCTAGAGATGGATAGGAGTGACGAGCCCCCAGCGGCAGTGCGGCAGGATATCCAGCCGGCTGAGGCTGCGCTGCTGCTGTTATGGCATGGGGCTACTTTTGTCTGTACTGCACCTGGGCCTGCAATGGACAAAATAAGTCTTAATCATATGATGCATTATAATCCAATTATTTTGATTAAGTGGGGTGTGTCTTAATTATCACCCCTATAACATAGACAATGTATAGTATATGTATAGGTAGATTAATAATTGAACCCAAGTGTCATACCACATAAATTAGTCATTAATGCTGCCAAACTCAAGGCAAAAATGTCTATTTGTCAACTATGTAAGACGCATTCTGTTCCAGAGTGTATTTTGAGCGATCAGGTTATACAATTTTGAGGCTGATGACCCATCACTTTGTCAGAAACTTGGTATATCAAATAGTCGGAAAACTCCTGCACATCCACAATTGTTGAGGGGCAAACGGAACGAATGAATAGAACGATTCGTGCCCAGCTGGTGCGGAATTCTTGTCTACAACATTAGTTCGAAATATAGAAGGTACTCGGGACGAATGATTGGGATAAGTTCATACCTCAGATAGAATTGGACTGTACATTAAACTGTACATGCTACACAGGTTTTACACCATTTTATATGTACATGCAAGAGATCCTCGATTGCCAGTGAATGTGATGTTTGGTGCAGATGAAATAATCAAAGAAAAGAATGATCAAAGTATACGAAGGTGGATCACATGTGTAGGATTTACCAATCAAGCTGCCAAATGGGGAATTGAAATCAACAGTGAATCAGAAAGCCAAATGACAACAGAAAAGGCAGTATGATAAACGAGTCGATTTAGCGTTATGAAGTGGTCAATGGGTACCTTACTAATCCTAGAGCTGTTCGATCTAAATTAACTCCTAGATGGTTAGGACCATGGAGTAATCCAACAAGTCAATGTGGTTTAAATTATCAGATAATTGATGCAATGCATGCTGCTAAAGCCAAGATTGTTCATTTAATAGATTGAACCAAGTGTCCATTTGATCAACAGGAGATGTTTGGTAAATTCCAAAATTCCATTCAAATACGAAGAGATGTAGAGAATATGAACAGGAGAACCTCATTCACCGAGGCGTCGCATGCAAAATTTTGGAGGTCAAATTTGAAAATCTGCATCAAACGGAAGAAACAAAACCCCAGGTATTTAGATCAACTCTGAACGCCATCATGTCACCAGATAAGCAGCTGCTTTACGTGAAGCAAGGGAAATTTGCTTCAGATAAGCAATCAGCATACGTGCTTTTGCAACACAATTATCCAATCCAGTAAAACTAAGTAGATTTGGCAGACCGATAAAACCCCCTGTTAGGCTGTTCCTATGAAGGGAAAGTATTTGTAAGTGAATTAAGTTTATGTTGAAATTAGATAAATTTACAGTGAGAAATTGTATAGAATAATGTTTGAATTAAAATGTTGATGCCATGAGAGCAATTAAATCAAAAAAAATGAAAAAGAAAAAGAAAAATTACAAGCAGTCAAATATGGTAAATTGTCTAATTGACAAAAAGAATGTATAGAATGTGAAATTATATTAAATATATATTGTATATAATATCAATGGAAGTTTGGAAGGTAGATAATTCGAAAGAGTTAAAGTATAGGAGATGAAGATACTGGATAAGTTTTTGATGGAAGTTTTTTTCAAGGTTTTCCAATTAATGGTTCTTTTAAAAGGGAAGATGTAATCTTTGAATGGTTATATGGGTGTGACAAAGAGCTGTAAAACTTTCCAATGATTATAAAGATTTAACGTGTAATATAGTGTAAGTAAATTTGATTGAAATGAGTTGTATTAATAAAAAAAAACTATTTGTGTGGAAGTGGAAAATTAGCACAGAGATATATCAACAACCATTTCTATGTGGAAAGATTACATAACATACCGTTACTTTATCCAATGAATATAGGCTATCATTAATTAATGATGATGGTCATCTTTTGGGAGTGTAATTAAGTAGGAAAACTTATCAGGGATTTAATAATTCTATACAGGGTTATAGATGTCATTAAACCGGCAACTTTTTTCTAGATCGTTCGTAAACTGTGCGAGATGCGAGACCGGTTGAATGCATTAGCCCCGGGGAATTTCTAACACCTGTGAGGCGACGGACTGTTATGTAAATCTTAGGAATTTGATCAACTGCCGTGGGCTTAGAATAAAAGGACGCCTTGCTATTGTTGTGAGCGTCAAGAGAATCTGGGGTCAGCTTGGGGTTTGGACATCGCTATTTTTCTGTCCAACTTACACATTGTAATTTTCTGTGGTCGGCCGACATTTAATAAATAATTAGAATTTGTATGTAGTAAAAAATGAAGTCTCGTTTGCGTTTCCTTCATTTACTCATGCCATTGGTTTTCCTCCTTATCAGTATGGAGATGGATATGTAGGAACTCTCTTACACACTGACTGCCCTGTATGTTTCAGAGAATTAATTCTGCCTTCTTTATTAAAGGCACTATCAGTGATTTGAAAAATCAGAAAATCGAAAAAATCATCTAAAATCAGATTTTTGCACGTTTGTAACAAGCACAGGTATCCTACCAAACCCGTCAAATAATAGGACCAGAAGCAACCTAATAAGGATGAAATCGGACATTTTAGTCATTACTGTCCGTTCGGACACTTACTACAACACATAATTCAATGGAGATTCGTATATTTGAATACTGCCGTTGTCTTCCTTTTCTGTTAATTCTTCAGTTGAAAAAATAACTTCGAGTCTACAAAATTCTACAAAATTATCCTTATTTTTAAATATTTTCAAATATTTTCATCTTTCGAATAAATCACTGATAGTGTCTTTAATTTTCATATTGAATGTGCAAGTCAGCCTAGTAATACTTTTGTTTAGATGAATATCAAATTGCATTGTAAGCAGGTGAAACAAATGACAGCAAAATGTTGAGATGTTCCAAAGGTCAGCCTCTTCACTATAGAATTAATCATATCTGGGAGTTTCTGTTTGAACAAAGATCGATGGCAAGTTCTCAGTGTAACACATCTTAGTTTTAACATGTACAATTTTAAAGTCTTACAACCCTTTTCTATTTTATCAAAATTCATACAGATACATGAATGTTGGAATGGAATCCATAACCCATTACCTGGATCCGTGCTAGGCAATTTCCTGGGCCTCGCACACCAAGGATTTTAGAGGTAAAGATTGGCCTCTTCTGACATGCAGCCAGCACAATTTTGAGGGCTGACCAGATGATATTGGGTTGCAGTTTCATTGAAAAACAGCATAATGGTGAGACATTATGTCTACAAATCAAGGGCAGATTCCATCTATGTTGTCTATGTCTCTCTAGCTTTAGCAATGGTTCAGCTTCACTGCACTAAAAAAACATGACCACCACTATAGCGAATCTGAGCTATTTCTAGTCCAGGTTCCCAGGTATAGCGTTAAACCAATACTATCATGTATGCTCACCTGTGCCATGTGGTCGACCTTCATATCTTCAAGGGATGGATACAGAGACATCTTGAATGTGTGGGTTGGAGGGGTTGGTTACAATAAATTAAATAGAAAATCTGAAAGAAACAACCAAAGAAATCAACAAGTTAGTTAAGAGTGTTTGGCTGAAAAAGCAAAGAGTGCTGAATACGTTCTAGTAAATTGCAGGCACCTCTGACCAACATTTTCAAATATCTGGATGCCATTTCACTAGACCTTTTCAAGCGCTGGTCAGAAATCTTCAGAAATTAGTTCAGGAAAGTGTCGCGTGCAGTAACAAACCGACAATCCACCAATTACGCACTGGTGAAGGGAGTGCATAGCGTAATGTGACTATTCACACCAATCACTATAATAGCTGGCAGTTTTCAACTCTCACGCAGTACCTCAAGCATTAGCTGCATAGCGCCATGGAAGGCAATACCCAAATTTGATCTTTTATTATCTTTATTTTCATGGCTTGTTGATGCGCCAACGGCATGAAGCACGTTCAGGAAATTATACAAGCGATTACAACTACGCTTCTTCAATTGCTGCTGCGCTAATGTTAAGTCCCACCACGAGTTCAAATATTAACCAAATCACCAAGAAACTTGATGTGACTGATGCTCCTGTTGATTTTGGAAGATGCTCACATACGATCAGTGCATTTCGTAAAAAAACCTCCTGAAAAGGTCTATTCAGGATGCCCAAACCAACATGCATTCATCCAATGTTCTTGCATGGAATTTGACAGAGTCAAACCAATTTATCACTGCATGCAATATTCAACATTTCTCAGGTAAAATTCACTACTATGGGGAACACTCGCTGGTTTAAACACAGATAAATACACCAGCAAAGTTGTAGAATTATGTTTACACTCTGTGGGTATGCATTCTATAGTCCAGTTACTTTGGGAACATGTTAATTACCCGCCCATCCTTGATATGTCCTAGTCTCCAATCAAACTGCAAAAAATGGCCGATAAACCACAAGTTTCACATACTGAACATATAACCATACACTTGTTTAAATTTCAAAAAAATCATGAAAAAGAGGTTGTGTTCATTGTAAATATCATAATAAATCACATAAACATATGTTAATCTGTGTGGAGCTTTTCGAGTGAAACAGTTTGATTTAAATTAAAATTGGCACACAAGCTGTATCTCTCATTCTAAACAGCTGTGAAATGTCAGCAATTTCATTGGCGTGAATGCCCGGGTTCATTCGTTTAATTTAACCCAGGTATTACGGTCTCTTGTGTATTGAGTTATTTTTAAGGTTGAACGCGGTCGCGTCATACCGCGTTTTGCTACTTTCGCGCGCGCCCTGCCACGGGCGTCTCGTGTGCGTCTATCTTGCGTTCACGGTTGTTCGGTAATTGGTTTTCACTGGGTGGTTGCAGTCCGTTCTTGTTGTCTTTAAGATGTAAAGTATCCCGAAATTGGGGGTTTTGTTTTTAAAGATACCTTAAATGATAATTGCTGTTTAAGAATGAGAATAAAGGTATGATTTTGGGACAGGTACTCTCTTACGACGAATTGAACCCGTCGACACCATTATTTTTGCGTGGAAGAACTCGGCCTCCGGCCTCGTTCTTCCACTTAAAATAATGATATCGCCTTGGGTTCAATTCGTCGTAAAGAGAGTACCGGTTCCCAAAATCATACCTTTATTCTCTAAGTTGAACATATCATCATGTCTACATCAAGAATTGTATTTCCCAGAAAGCATAAAGCAATGTAGTTTGAAATCAGCCATTTAAAAGATTCAGAAGACTGCAAGCTTGCTGTACTGGATGTACATGTATACCCTATATTCAAAATCACTATAGTATGCATAAATTGTATAGCCTACAAATATCACTCACATATACAAATTGCACTTTGAAAGTGAACCAGCACTCTATTACTTCTTAGTGTCCTGCACTCGGTTGTCACGTTGCTAATGAGAGTTCCCACTCTACAACTTCCTGCTTAAATAACCAACTGGTATCAGTGGAATTTTCTGGTCTTGTGTGACCTAGCTCCACAGGTACAAAGTATTTTATGAGGCAATTTGTTATTTTTAGCTACCTGACGATGACACACGCACACACTTGAGTTTACTGGAGGGTTGATCGTCATCAAATGGACGTCACTAACCCCATTGTATTTTCTGATAAGCTGTGGACCTGATGTTCCGCATGACTGGTCAAGGTTCACATGGGAAGTGTGGAACCAATCAAAAACTGGGATATATAAATATGGTTCAATCAACTTCATTGTGTAATTGTCTAAACATATCACATGTGGTTTCAGTTATTATCTGGCAGAGCGTTACAATTAATAGCTTAGCACTTATTATTTCCTTAAAAATGCTGTATTCACAAATTAGTAAAACCTATAGGTGTTTTGGATCCAGGGAGTCTCAAATTTGGTTTGGGTAAGATGTTCCGAAATCCTGGGAAGTAGAACCCAACAACAAAGTTTTTTGCTGAAAGGACCCAAGTACAATTGTATACCTGATAATTTTTGGCCATATTTAACATGGATTTTGCCATTTTTTTCCCCTCAAATTCCTACCTTTCTATGTTAAGGAGTTTGGTTCTATATCTCATCTTTTGGCATCGTTCCAAACCTCAATATCTTCCGAAATGTCTTTTCCACAGCGTGAAGCGTTGAATGCCCGCTCTTAACAAACAAGAGCGTCAACATCCTCCTCTTACAATCGTTTTTACGGCAAAATAGAAACATTCTTAAAACCACAAGAGCGCGAGTATACAGTGGATCGGGACTTTCGCATATGAGATTGGGCGACTTGTGGAAAAAAATCCGTAATTGACCTCGTGAATGCGAATGGGGAGAGGAATTGGCCTTCCCCATTAAAGCGTTGTCTGCACATTTGTCCCCATCTAGACTTGTGTCTGTTCCCTTAGTCTCAGAAGTAAAATTCCCCAAATTTTAATGATTTTTGTGATTAGTGTTAGTCCCGCCCATTTTCCCCCACTACTACCTAATTTCTTGGTGCTTTCACTGTTCAAAAAATAATATTGAGTTAGTTCACAATGCGTAATAGACATTCCTCATCGTACAAAAACAACAATATTCTTTGTTTGAAAACAGTTCATTCCACAAGATTGCTTCCCAACGTTATATCTTACGTTCAGTTTTTGAACCTTTCAATGAAACTGTCCCAAGTGGTCTTTTATCTCCTTTGTTTGTGTTCATTGACAATATCCTGATTAGGGTGCCTCACATTCGATGGAATAAAAACAAGCCTTTTAGCTTTGGAATTGGTCTAAAATTCACAAAATGCACAGTTTATATATTTTTAAAGTTTTTAGTTTGGATAGTATAGTGTTTTGGGACAGTACGCAGAGGCCATCTACATTACAATAGCAAGTCAATCCCGATCGCCACCTACTATGCTTAAACTGCGTAAATGGTGCCTATGTCTATTGGTATATTTTTTGGGTAATTCCTACTTTATAATCAGATTAGAGAAAAAGCTTTTAGCTTACTTAATGTTCCGAATTGGGTTCGGTATTCATTAATGCTGGAAAATGTTTTGCTTCTTATTTGTTGGGATGGTGGACCCCCTTCGAATAGTGTTGCTGAAAATGAGACCGCAAGTATGCAGCACATCCCCTTATGGTTATAAATCTGTGTAAAATATCTTGGAATAATTGCACTATATGTGCCACACTTCTTCTGCACATGTAATTTTCAAAGAACACGTACCATAATTAGCTGGACAGCAATGATTTTATTAAAGTTAATATTTTTTTTTTTGCAATTTCAATTTCAAATTTATTAAAGCCCAAACTAGGCAGTGGCGGCGCCATAGGGGGATTCCCAGCCCCCCCCCCCCCAATTTTTTCTTCCCCCCCCCCCCCCCCCCAGTTTTCCCCACTGAAAATGAGGTATTTGGGGCAAAATTCATGCAATTTGGGGCCAAAAATCACAACATTTTTGGAAAAATCAGCGACTTGGGGCCAAAATTGGTTTAAAAACTCCAAATATTTGTTACTTTCCCCCCCCCCCGAATTTTCACTTTTCCCCCTGTTATCCAGCCCCCCCCCCCCCATAAAAAGAGGTCTGGTTCCGCCACTGAAACTAGGAGGGTCAAAGTGGATCTCCTAACCTAACAGGTAACAAATATACAAATGCTTCTGCCTGAGAAGATAAATGACTAAGTCGCCACATCATCCAAACACACATGTTGGCAGGAAATGCCTGGCCAGTGGGGAATTAAGAGTGTGCCCCCCCCCCCCCAATCAGATCCCCATCACTGAACCTCTGACCCCCCCCCCCCCCCCCCAGGCTCTGACTTTCCTTCTCCCTTTATTGCTTCCCTTTCTCCCAGACTTCTACATGAGTTTTTTATAGGTCCAAATAAGCCCTGCCCATTCTAGATATGACCCCAATATTTTGGGCAAGGATTACTACTCTTTCCAGGGCTTTATTTTTGTTGTTGTTTTTTATTTTGATCTTTCAAGACATTGTGTAACGTGTGAATGAACAGACATAAAAAAATTATGGTGAAAAACAAGGTCTTTTCTGTACCAGAGGGCTGAAAATAAGACACCGACTCCTAGAACATCTAAGTTTTGGTCATTTGTGTTGCCAAAAATGAAATTATAAGTTACCACCAAGCACCGACCCGAGTAAAGTCCCATACTCGATTATAATCCCCCCAAGTTTTTGAAAGAATCTGAAGAATTTGTAAAAATCCTGTTATAATCCCACCAATACGTTTTTTGCTGCAGGCAAAGATTACTTGCCATTTTTTGTTACAATTTTCAACACACACTGTTTTGGTATTATCTTCTTGTGATTTTCTTTACAAAATTAAATTCGTTTCATGCTGTAGGTTATTTGCAGGTCTTTGTTGATCACACACCTAATTTAACACTTGAAAATACCTGGAATAAGTTTAGGTCAGAAAGGCCGAAATGTTGATGTTTGTGTTTTACATGTTAGGGTGGAGATCCCATTAAAATCCCACCCCCTAAATTCAAGCAAATTTCAGGTTAAAAACAGGTGGGACTATACTAGGGACAGTACAGTATTTGGAAAGAGTGGACCTATATGCATGATTCTGGCAGAATCTATAATGAAGTAAATCTCAATGCAATGTATGCAAGGATCAAGTAAATGATACAACCCGATAAAGCGATATAAAGACAAATTTATTATGTAGAGGCTCAGAGAAAATGGTGAGCATTTAATTAAATAAAGACGAAAAATACAGTCTCGAACCCAGTCCTCTCGCTATCTAGGCGTGAGATTTACCACTGGACTACAGGGGACTGTGTTTATACCAGTGAAACAAGTGCTAAAAATTAAATTATGCAGAAATTACATCTAATGCAATCCAGGATCCAACATTTTCTACAAACATGTATGGAGTTATTATTATAGTCTGATTTTTTATTCCTGTCAGTAAACGCATATTGTCGATGGTATGAACTCATTTGGAGGGGATGTGTTGAGATCAAAAACTAAAAAGCCGTATTAACAGCTGAAATGCTCAACTTTGTTCAACAGAATAAAATGCTTCAACCCATTTTACATGAACTATTTTGTATCAAATATAAGGCTTCATACCAGATTCAATTGAATAGATTGTTGCAAAATCTGAGACACGCTATCAATTTCTTTGTTTGGAGTCAATCAAAGAACGGATGAAGTGTCATGAACATCGAGGCTGGGTGAAGAGGAGGATTAGGCCACGTAAATATGTAGTTTGTTATGAGTGACCAAAACACCAAAGTACTTAAATAAATGATTGAACCAAGCTCATTTTTTCTGGAAGAAGACGAATAAATGTAAACGTATTGGTTTCCTTAGTGACGTAAAAGAACTTTGGTGAGTAATACTTACTTATTTGTATTATTTTCTTATGTTGAATGCCTCAAAGTTTGTTCAAGTTTGGTGTTTGGAATTGATGCATTTGCCTTGTAATATTTTCTTTGTGAGAAAAGATTTTTATTAACCATGGCCTTAATCTGATCCGGTATCGTCGCATCGGATTTCTATTGTATTGATTGGTTAAAGCATACAACCTCTCAGAACGAATGGAATCGTCGACATGCCCCAAAAACTTTTAATGAACTGACAGGAATAAAAAATCCTACTATAATTAATAAATTCAAACCAATCTTGCAAAAACCACTTCATTCTGACCGAGCAAGCGCAGAACACTAAATTTCTTATATTACAAATTTGCCTATACATCACATCAATCAACTTGTATTAATTCATCAAGAATCAGGTATATCAAGTTTACATTCATTGTAAAATTTGAAAAATTGAAAACTCTGGAGAAATATGCCAAAAGACTTGTTGAGAGAATTAAAGAGACATAAGGACATTTCCAGAAAGAAGCACTCCCAATTTTGTTTTAACCCGTGTTTTTTTGCATTATTTGGAATGCTTACCAAGTGAATAAACCGAATACGCTGTCTTTATGTAATAAGATGAAGATTTGGTATTTTCTGTCGTGCACAACAGAAAATCAAAGCATGCTTTTCTATTAATACAATACCAGGCAAGTTCAAAACATGAGTTTGGGGGTATTTTTTGCTAATTAACCTCCAAAACTTTCTCAGTAGGTGTTCTAAAAGACTACAACTGATCCAGTGCAAATTGAGAGAATTTCGTATCCTCAAAAAAATCTCCTGTCACTTAAACATGTTTTAGAACTTTTCCATCTAAATGTGAAGTACAAACGACCGGGTTGAATATGGTACTCAAAATTAAGTTGAATTCACCGCTTCTTTTCAAATGAACTCTGTACTTTTGACTGCTCATGAGTCACTGTAAATAAATGGGTCACATGCAATGCTTATCACACCTCCTATAGAGAAAGATACCGAATCATGCACGCCCACTATGGACATACATGTATAAAGGGTTATTTTTGTACATAGATTTTTTTAAATATTTCTGACAGAGGAGACATTTTGTACAAGTTGGCACTCTTGTGAAATTTATAATATTGACTATTTTATTTTGTAAATCACTAAAAATATTCAAGCATTGTTAAATTCACAATTTCACCTCTACTAGTAGTGAAAATCATGAAAACGAGAGCATCAATGATGCATAAGACCCACATGTATGGTGGAACTGGAATGATTCTTGGAGACGCAATGCATGAGGCACCTAGACAAGTTATTGGTTGCAGACAGTTTTGAACAAATATGATTCAAGATGGACATAAATATGCTGTGGCAAAAATAGAAAATGTAGTGTAGTACAAGGTATTTGAGCGTCAACATGAACCGGGGGTGCTATTCTTCAAATGTGCAAAAAATACATCCCCTGTCATAATTTTTTTTGAAAATGACATAGCCTCTTTATCCAATTATACTCTAACCAATTTTCAGAAATCATATAATGCACTTTAATTGGGAAAGGCCCTTTAACTGGTAAACTGGAATGGCCAGTTATTGGTAATGGAGGAATAGCCTTTTAATAATTAGTAAATGGAGGAATGTTTTATCCCTTTTCTTGGTAAATGAAGGAAATGGCACTGTAATTTAAATAAAAATTGACAAATGCCCTTTCCAAGAAATTATGGATGGCCCTTTGGCAAATGGAGGAATAGCCCTTTAATGGGTAACTGAGAAATGGCCTGAATGGCCCTTTACTTGGTAAATGGGAGGAATTAATTGGTAAATGATTAATGGAATTGCCTTAAAAAGTAATAATGGAGGCATGGCCTTTAATAGATACAAGGCGGTCACCCGGCTTTCGCGACACAAGAACTCTAAAAACCATAACTCATCAATGAATTCGATCCATATCTCACCAACAGAGAACTCTAAAAACAACTCATCATGGTTGGAAACTCCATCCATAACTCACACAAAAAAAAACCTCTAAACAACGTAACTTCTCAATGAAATGCAACAACTCACAAAAAAACCTAAACATTCTAACAGGTTGATGAAACTCCAACCAAAACTCACCCAAATGACTTTAACAACGGAACTCATCAATGAAATCCATTCATACCTCACTAACAAATAAAAACTCATTGATGGGCTAAATGTATAACTCACCAAAACATCAAAAAAACTCTAAACCAATCATCGATTGAACTCGCATAAATCACAAAAATAACTCCATTCCAGCTCACCAAAATACCTAGCACATAACTCATCAATGACCTCCATTCACCTCAATAACAAATAATGCTTAAAAACTCATGAGGGCTCCATTTATAACTCACCCAAACAAACAAAAAAAACTCTAAAACATAACTCATCGAAGAAATCCATAAACTCACCAAAAGTCACTCTAAAAACTATGAAACAGAACTTGTTGATAACTCCATTCCTAACTCATCCAAAATACTCTACAACATAATCATCAATGAACTCAATCCATAACTCGCCAAAAAAGCAAAAACACCCTAAATGCAACTCAGTTACACCTAATTTTATTAAAATAAAAAATTTTTGAAAATTACATAAGGCCCCTTTAATTCAATGTGAAGGTGTTTTTCCTCAAATTGATGCAAATATATCCCATAAAAAAAATCAAACAATTTTTCAACAAATATTACTTCACAAACAAATAACTCTAAACAACAACTCCTTGATGAACTTCGCCTATTTCACCCAAAAATAACAAAAAACTCTAAAACATAACTCATTGAACTCCATAATTAACATGCATAGAAACGAACATCCCCCGCACCCACACCTCAGACCACTTTTTCCCCCTTCTCTACCCCTTCCTCGGCTCCTATCTACCCCAACTTTCAACCCATACTTCTCTTCTCATCACTACCCCACCCCCCCTTCTCCTCCTCGCTGTACCAATTTAACCCCCCCCCGTTACCCTCCATCCCACAAGTATCGATCCACTAGTCATCCCCTATGCCCTTCCCCCCCCCGTCCCATCCTTCCCCCTTGTGTCTACCTCGCACAGCTGTAAGATTTCCATAATGTTTCTGTTTCTCCCGCCCCTTTAAAAAAAAAACTTAAAAAAGCTGCCCCGTAATTTGTAAGACTAACCCTGAGGGAAGCTCTTCCTCAAATGATGCGAAAATCCTTCCATTAAAAAATCATTTTTTTCAGAAAATATTTGGAAATCACAATGCTTGACATATGGGGCTTGATATTTGGAATGAAGTTTTTGGAATTACTTCAATGCCCTTGTAATTCAATTTCTAAACTTAACCCTTGGGATGCCCTTCCTCAAATGATGGAAAAACATACTCACCAGACGACACCGGGGGTAAAATACTTTTCGCACCGCGGCACACACACGTGCAGTATGTACATATGTACATACAAATGGGGTTTCTTGGTCTGCTTTGAGCAATAATGTTAACACTGTTAATGACATTGTTCAAGAATGTAATGTTAATTATTTTGACATTTGTTTAAAAACCACATACATGTAGACACACACCTACAAACCTGACAGCCAGAGAGACGGGGCACAGATCAGTCATACAGACATAGACCACACATGCCACACACACACACACGCACGTACCACCACACTCGCACACCACCAACACACACATATACAAACACGCAGGAAAGGTTAGTGGATCAGAAAACTCCAGACAGTTATTTTAAATTGCGAACGAAATTATTTTTGACTGGGGTAGAGGCTATTAAATATCTGAATGACCAGAAATATTAATGGAGCAGTCCTAGTGTCAAATTAGAGTGGTTGCATGCACTGGGCTTATCAGGTAAAAAACCACAAGTTACTCTGAGGGAAAATAAACCATTTTTTCAAAATTGCTCATCTGACCAGAAATGTGTTGAGCCTGGAAATACCAACAGACATGGAAATGTACTGGCAAGGTAGTGACCTAATTAGTGTAACAAACCATTGCAAGCACATTATTGCCAAAATAAGGAACAAGTATAAGGCGAAGGCTGCCAGAGGCTTACTGTGTTTGACTTTTTGCTATTCCAAACTGCTTCCATGGCCATCTACAATGACACATCCAAAGGACTGTATGACAAATCCGAACCAACATTCAAGGTAATTTGTTGTTTAGACCCTGAAATTGGCTTTCACAACCTTAATGTCACCAAACGAAAACGCTCCATTATTTCCCACGTCATCAAACACACATGCAAAATTTCAAGGACAATAAGAATAAGATAAACACGCAGTTAAACAAAACCATTGGCTAAAACACCATCCTATAGACCCCCGAATACTTCGGGGTCTAATAAAACTCTGATAAAATAGCACTTTATGCGGCACTTGGACCTACAAATTACTGATCAAATCACAAGTCAAAACTTTGCAAAAAAACACTAGTCTTCCAATATTCACATGGACAGTAAATTACACTATACTATGTGTTCCAAGTCCTTTTACAAGACAAGCGTACTTTACGCGTGGTGCGAGTCCATGTGAGCATGCGATCGACTGTAAGGCCCCGCCCCTTTGGATGGCGCGCGCCGCACGGCTTGTAAAGGTATTTTTGATAAACAGTATAGTTCAGATGACACACAAAATAAGTCGTGGCCAAGGATGTCCCGTTAATTTTAAACTTTCTTTATGAAGGGTAGCAAACCTAAATTACTTGATTGGAAAAAAAATATCTCAATTTTAAGTCCTCACAGTGAATACAGGAAGTAGGCATTTGTAACAACAGGCAAAGAATTTTGAATTAAGACCCAAACCAAGATCCCAAACCAAATCAATAACATAACAAAGGATTTCTTATAAGCTGCATACAATACTGCAAATTATGTGTGTGCACCCAGGCAAGGCTTATCTCTTTGACAATCTTAAAAAGGCTCAATCTTGGAGCAGTGGTTGTTCCAACTAGATTCTAAGGTCATGAGATATTACAAGTGACTCCCAGATAGTCATGAATGTTGGACCATATTTAATTTCTCCCCCAGTAGAGTATATTGATACAACATAGGATTCTTTTTACGTGTGATAATATTCAGAGTTGCGCATTTCTTTACATTAAAATACATTAACCACTTTCCAGACTACTCGGCCAGGATATCCAGATCTTTCTGGAGGATCACTTGGTCATCTGAGTTCTTAATCTCTCTGTATACTGTCAATGGGAAAGAGCTTGATTTTTGATTGAATGGTTTCATCATTGATATAAAAAAGAAATAAAACTGGTCCCAGGACTGACCCTTGTGGGATACCTGAAGTGACATCAACCCACCCTGAATGAGTACCATTCTTTACTCGGGTGGGAATACAAAATTCTTTCCCTATTCTTGTAAGGTAAAATGTATGGTGGACTACAAAGGCAAACAAAAAGGAGGAGGACCTCCAAAAAGATGGCTCCTCCCCCTTTTACATAACAACTAGGAATGCGCTCATCAAAGGGTTTCTGTCCCGGAAAGAGTTTCATGTCCCTCTCCCCTATGAATTCTGCAACATTGACAGAATACACCACACATTATGAATTCTGCAACATTGACAGAATCAACCAAACATCTGATTGATTTGCAAATTTGTATTGTTTAGTTGTCTTTGTCAACAATGGAATGGCAGTTGAATGAAGTACCCGGCCCCCGCCTACCACAGTAACCTCATTGCTACACCCATCGAATGTGTGTCCTCGAAAAACATCATGATCAGCTATTTGTGTTTGTGAACTAGGGCCTGTTCAACTTTCTTTCTTTCTTGAGAATACTGCACAACGTCCTGTTGGGACTACACGAGCATGAAATAGGAGTGCGCACAGTTCTTATTAGTCCTTTGTGTTTTGATCTTGTACTTTAATGTAGTTGGTTACAGTTGACTTGATATGTTCGGCGGTACGTTATTCCATTCGCGAACCGTTCGTGGGATGAAAGAATATTTTAAAGCACCAATGCGTGTTTGGTATTCAACATAAGTGTTCCTGTGTTGTCGTGGTTTGCCTCTGGGCCGGACGCAAGTAGTCCTGGACTGGTAGTGCCAGGTTACACCCATCGAATGTGTGCCCTCAGCTTTGACTACAAACCCTCAGACACACAAGGACAGACATATATGTAGGATTGCACAGCAGCATGTTTTGTTGTCAACATCATTTTACTATTTACTTTCATTTGACAGGAGTAGCTCTACTCAAATACAAAGACTGTAATTACAGGACAATATAATACAAGGTTAGGCCACTGAATTGAGAGATGGTCACTCATGCATGCCATTTCACACCATATGAATGCATTATCAACAACCCTCAACAATGGGCATGATTGGCAGTGCTGCTTGTTCAGTGGCGTAACCAGCGGGGGGCAGGGGGGCGCAAGCCCCCCCCTCCAAACAGAACTCTTGCCCCCCCTTCAGCCCCCCAAATGAACTGACTTTTTGTACAGTGTCTATGGAGAAGGACCCAAATTTGCCCCCTCAAAAAAAGCCTTGGCACCCCTTCAGCCCCCCCATTTGCAAAGGTCTGGTTACGCCACTGTGCTTGTTTATGTGAGGTATCATGTTTACAATGCACAAATCCTCTTTTCCTTGATTTTTATGAAATTGAGCAAGTGTAATTCAGTATTGATTTTGATGTGACAATTTGAACTACAACTTAAGTGATTTAGGTTAAGTTTCACTGATATTTATGACTTTTGAGGAAATTACAGCATGTAAACAACCATCTTATGAGCCATGCATGTGGACATATGTGTTGTGCTTTCTATACCCTGTCTTCCATGGGTGACAGTAGGAACCCATGGATTCGATCCATGTAGTGCCAGGTGCCCCAAGCCCTTTCGAAATTTCAGATTCAAGATGCATTGTGGGTAATATCCGACAATCTTTTGGAGATAAAACGAGGCTACTGTACAATTTCAATGTGGTGAACTTTGACGTTTTCACAAAAATTACAAACTCAAGTTTCTAAACAGGTTTGTCTTTTTCATGTAATGTCAATTAAATTATGCCAGTAATTTCACTCATTTTTTCCCCCAAGAGTCAAAGACCCTTGAGGTCAAATTGTCAAGAGTCAAAATGAAAAATGAAGGGTCAAAATTGTATTTATTGAAAATTGAAGTGTCAAAATGAATGACCCTTTAATTGGTAAATGAAGGAATTACCCTTTAATTGGTAAATGAAGGAATGACCCTTTAATTGGTAAATTACTGCAGTAGCCTCGTTTTGTTTATCTCCAAAAGATTGTCGGATATTACTCACAATGCATCTTGAATCTGAAATTGCGAAAGGGCTTACTGGGGGGCACCTGCGAAAGGGCTATGGCTTTTTTGCAAAATGCAAAGTCTAGAAGCTTTCCTCCTTGTTGAAAGCATATATCCCATTCGAGCTCCCGTATGAGTTCGGTAACACTGGTCTTCCAATCATAGTTGTTGTAGACAAGTCGACCTGCCCTCCTTTGGATTTTGCCCACTTTTTGTATCAAATCATTTGTGTGAGGGTCCCATATATAGCGGAACAATATTCCAGAACTGGTCTGACCAGTGAGACATAGGGTGATATTTTATAGTCTTACTGTTAGTCATAATCCCTTGGACATGACATACGCGTGCGTATCTCTTTGCGTGGACTGCGCTTACATGCAGTGCAACGATGCGCCGTAATTGCGGGAAAGCAAGCATACATAGTTACATGTCCAAGGGATTTTGACAAATACTATAGTGCCCAGATTTCTCCTTAAACGAGTGCATCAATGATGCAGTAACCCATCAATTGGGATGGTTAGGGAATGCGTAGTTGTGGGGTCATAGGTCATGTAGGGTCATCACAGGTCAATTGACATATAGCCCATGGGTCTTGGCCAGTGGTTATCTTGAGCAAGTTTGGTGGCTATACAACTTAACTTGGAAGAATGTTTTGATATTTTGGGGTCAAGGTCAAGTAGGGTCATTGGAGGTACAAAGGGCATATGGGCCATAAGAGGGCATTCTGTGCATACCATAAGAGTTCTGGACCAGTGGTTTGTTAATATTATTTTACTAGGCGGTCCTTGGATTTGGCTATCACCTGTGTTTTGCGATCACCTGGATTGAATGACCCTCAGGTTTTGCGGTTCCTTTGTCCTTTAGTGACCCCTGATGACCTTGTCATGACCTTTAAAATTTTCGTCATCAACAATCGACCCCAGCCACCAAGTTTCGCCTGGATACACCAAAGTTCACCCCATTTGACCTTGCATGACCCCTGATGACCTTGTTGTGACTAACTCTACCACCATACCAAAACTCATATTCATACGTCAAAGCATGGCCAAGTAACCCAATAACGACCCCTGGAAGGCTTTGACCCCAAATGACCCCTTGAAAACGTGACCACAAAAACTCGTATGGCGAAACTCTACCACCATACCCAAACTCATATCCATACGTAAACGCACAGCCAAGCTACCCAAAAGTGACCCCTGAATGACCTTTGACCCCAAATGACCCCTCGAAAATGTGACCACAAAACTCATACGACGAAAATCTACCACCATACCAAAACTAATATCCATATATCAAAGCACAGCCACGTTACCCGATAACGACCCCTGGATGACCTTTGACCCCAAATGACCCCTCGAAAACATGACCACAAAACTTGTACGGCGAAACTCTACCACCATACCAAAACTCATATTCATACGTCAAAGCATGGTTAAGTTACCCGATAAC
>JAMKCH010076339.1:0-15445 GCA_023653785.1 Ophioderma brevispina
TTTTGATCGGCGAGTTTGTTTTTGTTGGTCCTGAAAGAGCTACTAGCCTATTATTGTATTGAATCTCAGTGAATTATGACTTTCAACTTGACTCTCACGGGCGTTATTTTTTTTTTCGCTGGAAGTCTGCAACTTTTTCTGTGCCCTATCTATAAAGATCATGTATAACTATGCGTCAAAATAAACCAGAATTTCAACGGCTTTCAACTGATTTGTTATTTGCAATGCCGTGCGAACGTGGTATTGCATTTGCCCTTATTCGTACTACGCGATGAACATCGTTTCTTCGATTATATTCTCGCTTTGGCCGTGGGGACGTGATGTGCATGCTCATTACTTGTATATACTACGGTCAACATTGGTGGTTGACATTGCATTCACTTCTATTACATTCGAGACTATATGTAATTTCATGCAAATTAACTATAGCGCAACGCTACGCAGGCCAGTAACGCTACGCGAAAAATACTATTGGTAGATATTATGTATTTCATGAAAATAGAACCTGGACGCATGAATCATTTTCAGTTCAAGTTGAATGAAATTTAATAAATTTGATGGTGTACACAAAATGTTCATTCTCGGAAACAAGGCGTCCAAATTCTATGCCATTAGCATTTACAACTTAGCTTTTAATTGATACAATAAGCTTTTATTTTAATGTACACAATACAATGCAGTTGAGCTTGACGTTTTCAATGGAAACGTGATTCAGATTAAATTTCACTGCGCTGCCTATTCTACGATATCGAATATAGGTTAAGGTAGCTTTAAACATAATGCATTATAAACGCTCTACTTTACAATAAAACTACATTCATAGCTGCAAATAACCGGAGAAGGATTCGTGACTTTTACTTGAATGAGCAAAATGTAATTTTTTTAAGGATTGATTTTTGTGTAAATATCATTTTCAGGTGCGTTATCGCTGAATTTATTACAAGGTCACCAAGAGATTTCCTGAAGTACAATTTCGCTAAATTTGCACTGGTTATAGAAATTGGGGCGCACAATTCTGGAAGGTCTTTGTGTCCCTTAGCATAAGGGGGTCCATAAGTGCATAAGGGGGTCCATTTGGATCCAGAAATTTTTATCTTTTTTCAATTTTTCCTTTAATTGAACTTTTAGTTGCACAACTTTTGATGAAAAAAATTAATCTACAGCTCGCTTCCGAGAACATTAACCTGGATACCCCATGGGTACTACACTGTAAAATGTTAAAGGGGCATTTTGTGATCCACAGGACCTCGTCCCCTGCGAACGTACCTCCAAAAAAGTTGAGATTTTTATATCATCTGAACCGTTAGCCCTAGTACGGGAGCGTGTGCCAATTTGCTTGCAAATTCGCAAAATTGTATTTTCTGTCGGACAGAAATTACAGTAGTAGCCTATGGGAACCCGTGATACAAGCATTTGCTCATAACATCAAACCGCAAGATCAGTATCAAGTGAAATTGGGGAATAAGCTCATCTCGACGATATCTACGACCATAAATAAAACAGAATAAAATAATTATAAAACACAAAAACACATTAAATTAATTAAAATTTTACTCGATTTTGATTTAAAAAGGAATAACCATTTCTGTAGAGTATAAACGTCAAAGTTGAGTAAAACTTACGCAAGCGGAGTATATTTCACCCTACAGTTATTCAACTTTGACTAACATGAATAAGATTTTACTCAACAGAAAGGGTTGTTTCCTTTTCAATCAACATTGTAAAATAATTTGTAAAGTTCCTTTCAGATTGGGTCACAATGGAATCTAATGTTACTTTTTGTTAGCAGACATTTGAGAATGGTGGTTGGGCAAGGTGGGCTAGAACTTAAAGGTGATCTGAAATCTGAAAATCGAAAAGATCATCGAAAATCAGATGTTTGCATGTCTGTAACAAGTATAAGTATCCTAACATCCTCTGCAAATGATAAGTCCGAAAGCAACCTATAATAAAGAAAAATCGGATACTTTTAGTCATTACTGTCCGCACGGACACTTACTACGACACGTAATTGAACGGAGATTCAGATATTTGAACACTACCGTTTTCTTACTTTTCTGTCAATGTTTTCAGTTGGAAAATACTACGAATTCTACAGACGTGGGCTAGAGCTTAAACATTTCAACTGGTCATTGTAATGATGCAATTAGCCAATCAGAAAAGCTGATGCAAAGCAGTACTAAATTCAGAAATGCGCCGAAAGTTTATCAAATGCTGCATTTTTTTATTTGTAGCCATGTCGCATGCTATATTGCTGATTTAGTATGGGCTGAATATTTTTTAACATTCAATGATATTTGTTCAAACACTACATCCACCCGATATTATGCACATCTTTAAAAGGTGGAATATTTAACATGCCTTACAAACAAAACAAACCACACGTGAGACCACAAAACCCGCTCCACGACAAGGCGATGGTACTTTTTCCTAAACTACTTTCCATTTGAAATCAGTTAAGAACTTCATTCTGAATAGGCGAATGCTCTCTAGAGCCCGTCTCTGTACCGACAAGTAGCCATGAAATGTATATATTACCAAATGGATGAAAGTGGGAAATCTGTATAAGCTCTGATGTTTAGTTATTTAAACATGTGAATAAAACACTGTGCAAGCTCTTGTCCTGCATAAGTTCTGTACTCCTGTCTGACATATATCTTCGGATAAAGTGTATACATGGCCAACAAGGTCTGTACTATTTAATGCGGCTCACCGGCGGAGAACATTCAACGTGATATTAAGTAACTTACTACATAACACGATGAAAGCATACTAAAAAACAAAAATGTCGTTTAAACTGGCAGCTGGGACTCACATCAGTTAAAATGACGTTTTTACGGCCATTTTCAACTGTGTCGAAGCCTCTCGATTTATCATGGTCAGTTTGGTCTCTACCTACAATATCAAAGCGATGACCCACAGAAAATTATTTACAAAGGTAAAACATGTATTTTGAGCATTAAATGTAATCATTGTTGACCCTATACTGGTAATCTTGTACTCGTCATACAGCATTACAGTAACTCTTTTTGTAGCATAGATTATCGTTTATTCTGTACACAATAGAAATATCTTCCGCCATGGTAAATAACTTGTTTTAAAATACCTGATACGACACTTGATTAATTGGCCACTTTGGACCGGCGACGGTTTGTTTTTGCTATTCCTGAAAGGCCTATTGTATTTGGATCTCACGGACTTACTGATTTCTAAACTGACTCGCCGGCGTTATTTTTTTTTCCGCAACTTTTTCAGTGGCGAATCTACAAATATCATGTATTACTATGGGTCCGTCAAATCACAGGCAATTAGATCTCAACGTCTTTCCAACTTATTCGTTTATTTTCATTGCCGTTTGGCGTGGGATTCATGTACCATTATTATGCGACTGCGGTGACCTTCGTTAGTTGATATAGCGTTTGCTGATGTAAAATAAAAAAAAAAAAAATTCGAACAATTTCACATCATTGCAGCCGCTCGTCTTTTAATACTCCGCATGGGGCCGTGAGACGCGACGTATATGCTCATTACTTGTATGTACTAATAGTCCCCATTGGTGGTTCATTTGGTCTGTCACTTCTATTACATTCGAGACTACATGTGCATTTCATGTAAATTAACTATAGTGCAACGCTACCCAGGCCGATAACCACAACACAAAATGTGATGCCAAGAAAAAAGAGTGCCAAATTCTATGCCAACAGCATTTTCAACCTATACTTTAATTGAGCAATAGTCTGTAATTGACACAATGTATGAGCTTGACGTTTTGAATAGAAACGTGAGTTCAAAATTGAATTTCACTGCGCTGCGATGCTTACTAATACCTAATATAGATTAAGGTAGCTATCAAGAATAATGACAATTATAAACCCCTCACTACGCTTTACAAATTAAGCTACATTTAAGCTGCGCTGGCTTTGTTCCGTATCATGATTTGAGGTAAAGTGGTGTACTGTTACATAAGATTTCAACAATAAGGCATGGTAAATTAAAGGGTGACCCGTTTAATTATAATGTTTTCATCTTCCTCATCAAGGAACCAGTCTTCATCATCAAAGGACGCCTTGGACCCCCGTTATGCCCAACAGGAGTGCAGAAGACCGTATGCACTTAATTGTTGAATGACCCTTAGACGAACTTTGAAAACCGCTTACCCTAAACAGCGTACTCGATGTACACCTTACCTTAATGGATCTTCTCAGCAAATTGGTAAACGACCCGTCTGACCTTAGTGACCCCGACTTGACCTTTGACTTTTTCATCATCCGCACACCATATAGGCCTACACCTCAAGGTCATTTTTGGCAACTGAGTAAGTTCCCTCTATTTTAGTTATTGCAATAACTCATGCACCGAGCTACAAATTCACATACATCACGGAAATGTTGACCCAGTTGCTGTGGAGTTCGTATACAGTATGGCCTACATATCATCGGGTATACACTCTAAATTTCAGGGATTTAAAAGTAAATCTTTAAGGATATAGTTGTGACAATCAGAATAGATAATTATATAACATATTATCCAGATTCATGTCCGTAGGATGTGAATGTGTATGAGGTGCGTTTGTAACTTTCCGCTAGAACACACTAACTTCTCCATCTAGTGCCCTAAAGACCTATAAAACATGTATCGTTTTAGATTTCTATCAAAAACTTCTTGTGTATCTGTGGTGTGGTATGTACACTCTCAACCAAATGTATGCTGAATAAAGCGATTTTTAAATCATGTTAGAACATGTTTCGGGTCTCCCATCTAAGTTCTTTAATAGTTATTCATGTTGCTGAAATTATTAAAGTATGACAGAGTTCAAAAAATGTTAAAGGAAACCATTTACATTACTATATTGTATATGAGTATATTTCCATTTGATAACAAATTAAAAAAAAAAAAAAAAAAAAAAAAAAAAAAAAAAAAACCTATACAAATACACTAGAACCACTGGTCTATTATAAAATTTACTGATGCTAGTCTATAAAAAGTTCTAGAACCTTAAATTTTAGCTGGTTTTTTCTGGCAATATGGAAATTGGCGTGTGAACTGTTTGGGATAGAAACGAATCATGTGCTTTGGAAGCAACTGGTTTGAGGAACTTTATTTCTTATTAAGAGCCGTCACAATCTGAAATTCGAGCATTTTAATAGTATTCTCTTACAGTGTTATTTATGGAGGAAAAATTGTGCTGCGAACTCTTTACCAGATTCTGAATATGTTTCTGCATTGACTATTCAAGTTACCATACTTCAATGCTAGCATGTGTAGAATTTGGGTCAATGGTCAAGATATTGAACTTTGCACTCTTTGCTGATTTGAAGCTAGCTGTGGTAAGAACACAATGTAAGGGAAATGCTGAAGAAAACAGACGATGATCCACAGAAGGTGTCGCTAATCATTATTTTTATATGGCAATGAGAGATAAAGGCTTAGTCTATCGTCAGTTGCAACTTAGGAACAATTCTCTGTGTGGTTTGTATGTGTTGTGGGTAATTGGTGTGGGTGTGTGTGTGTGTGCGCGTACGTGCGTGGTGGGTTTGGGTGTGTGTGTGTTGTGTTGGTGTGGGGTGTGTTATGTGTCATTGTGTATTCAAGTGTTGGTTGTGGATCGGTGTGTATGGCAAGTATATTTCACAATAGAACAGATAAAACCTGGTTTTTCGTTCGAGAAAACTGGTTTTTTCGATAGAACAAAACCTGATTTTTAAGTCAATAATTAAAAAAAACCAGGGTTTTTCAATGCGATGTCAGAGTTTTTTGATATTAAACCTGGTTTTTCAGTCGAAAAAAACCAGGTTTTTGAGATTCGATTGTCACAGTTTTTTTGACAAACCAGTTTATCAAACCGAAAGAAACCTGGTTTTCGCCGAAGTTGGTTTTTCACTGATAAACCTGTTTTTTTAAACGAAACACCAGGTATTCGAATTCGATTGTCATAGTTTTGAAAAAACCAAGGTTATTCGAATTCGATTGTCCTAGTTTTTGGAAACACCAGCTAGTTTCTCGATCGAAAAAACCTGGGTTTTCAAAAATGCGGACCAACGAATTCGAAAAAACCTGGTTTCGATTGAAAACCAGGTTTATCAGTGAAAAACCCAGTTTTATCGGCGAAAAACCAGGTTTCTCGGTCGATAAACCTGGTTTTTCGTCAATTAAACCTCCTAGTTTTGCGATTGAAAAAAACCTGTTTTTCGAGGATCGAAAAACCAGGTTTATCGACGAAAAAACAGGTTTTCTGTTCTATGGTGAAAATACTTGCCATAGGGGTTGTAGTTTGTGGTGTTGGACTGTGGCTGTGTGTGCAAGACAACTTTGAGCAGAAACAAGATTTGTTAAAGGCAATTATTACACAATAAGGCTCGTTAATCTTGCTTTTATTCTGTCAAAGGTAGTAGGTTATTAGTTTTTCCCTCTGAATGTACTTTTTCTATAAACTTATTCGATGGGAAACTGTGCGCAACGATGTTTTGAAATATACAGCCAACATATTCATCGTGGACGTCAGCCAGGAAATTTGAAGACAACATTTAAATGGCTCTAAATGTATATGACCTATTTTCTTCGTAGGAGCGACCAGCCGCGAATGACCGACCGGCGAACGTTAACACGGGATACCTTTCAGCGTCATTTCAATCCCCGTATTGATTGTAATTCCACTTAGTCTCATCGTATTGCATTGCATTTTCAAGAATCAAATACAATTGAGGTTCTGATTCGAATTACCCATGTTTAAAACTTCAGATGACACGTCGCTAGTGCAAAGAGGATATAGTGGAGCGAGTCCTTGGACTGCAAATTGGTCGGGAACCCTCCCCGCGGTACAACAAAATACAACCACTTTTTCGATGATATAATTGTAGGAATGTACGAAAATGATGCGTTGTGGTAAAAAAATTTGGTGGCAGGGGTGTTTTTTTTGGCACCCAAATACGATTTTTATTTTTAAGCCAAAACACTGTATTTTATAGTTGCATAGGAATGTCAAGATGCTACTTTTTGGGTAAAAGTGTATTTAATTGGGTGTTTGGGGGAGAAAAAAGGTCTTTTTTGGCTAAAAATAAGGAAAATTCGGATTTTTATCTAAGAAATAGACAAAGCCCACATTTATACGTAGTAGCATCATGTTTTGATTAGATCTATATTCATATATTGTGGGAGAGCTGTAAAATTTTTAGCAGGTGTGTTATGTCCAAAAGTGCAAAGAAAATCCCTGTTTTGGTTAAAAATGCACAACGGGGAGAAACACACGGATCTAAAAGCACTAAAATTGGATGTGGCAATGAACTTCTCTCTGTAGATTTGGATTTCATGTTTTACCAAAGCAGTCAGGAAAGATTAAAGCAGAGGTTATTGATTTAAAAATGTAATTTAGTTTAAAAAATGGCAAAAATATTAAAAATTTCATTTTTACCTATTATGTACAGTACTGTATCGTATAGGAGTTCTCAGTAAGTATTTTAAATTACCCCGTTTTATATTATAGTTGTTTAATGTGAGGAAAACAGATTAACTTACAAAGTTTTATCATTTTAGGTCATCCAATGCAATCGGTGAAAGACCTTATGTCGGCATAATCGTGTGTTGCGTGTATGGCAAGCCTAAAGGCAATAACGTATTGCTGCATCGCGTTGCGAGAAAGTCGCAACGAGTTGCGACATTTCGGCAACGCGACATTTCGGCAACGCGCGTTGCGACATTGCAGCAAGGCGTTGCGGTGTCGGCCAATAAAAATCATGAATTCTGTGACGTATTTCAAAAAAATTAGGACCACAACGCGTTGTTAGATACTTTGCAACGCTTGCAAACCTTTCACAACGCGTTGCGAGCATTCACAACGCGTTGCAAGCTTCGGAACGCGTTGCTAAGGTTAAAAGCCATAAGGGACATAACGTATTGCCGCAACGCGTTTGTGAGAAAGTCACAAGCGTTGCGACATTCGGCAACGCGTTGACGACATGTCAGCAACGCGTTGCGGCTATTTCAGCAATCGCGTTGCGTTTGTCGGCCAATCAAAATTATGAATTTCTGTGAGTATTTCAAAAATATAAATCTCACAAACCGTTGCGACCTTCACAAAGCGTTGCAAACCGTCACAACGCGGGGCGCAATAAGTTATGACCCTTATTGCCTTCACAACGCGTTGTGAAGTTTGCCAAGCGTTTGTGATGAACTCGCAACGCGTGGTGATGGCTTGCAACGCGTTGTGAAGCCATAAGGGTCATAAAAGTATTGCCTGCAACGGTTGTTGGGATCATATTTGAAATACGTCACAGAAATTTCTAATTGGCCGACGCCGCAACGCGTGCCGAACGACTGTGCAAACCGTTGCTACTTCTCACAACGCGTTGCCGGCAGTACGTTATGACCTTATGGCTTGCGACAGCTCGCAACGCGTTGTTAAAGATACAAACGCGTTGTGAATTCGCAACGCGTTGTGAAGCTTTGCAACGCGTTGTGAGTTTCCACAACGCGTTGATAGATATTTGCAACGCGTGTGGGTATATTTTTGAAATACCGTCACAGAAATTCAGATTTTGATTGGCGACACCGCAACGCGTTGCTGAATGTCGCAACGCGTTGGCCGAATGTCGCAACGCGTGCTATTTCTCGGAAAAACGCGTTGCGGCAGGCCAATCGGTATGGCCTTTATGGATTGCCCATATGCGTGGACGTCCGTGTTTGTCAAATATTTAGTATTAGTAAAAGTGGTGGTAAATCGCAATCGTCAGAAAAATCTAAAGATCATGTATTCAACCGTGAATTCTTTGAAATTTTATGCAGATTTTGAGATGATCTGTGAAATTTCATTGAATCTCCAAATTCCTCCATACGATTTTTTTGTTTATCATTTCTCAAGACTCATCAAGCTATATGTGATTTTAGGTCAGTCAATTTTCCAAATTCTTATGCGATTGGATTGTAATTTGTTGCGATTTTATGAAACTCTGTGCAATTTAAAAGAATTGTGTGCGATTTAAAAGACCTTGTGTTTAAACAGAATCTTGTGCGATTTAACTAATTCGTGCAATTTAGGAAAATCATTGGCGAGTGTACAAAATTTTGCATGACTTTTGTGATTTAGCAGAAATCTTGTGTGATTCATATGGAATATGTGTGATTTTTCGTAATCTTAAAAAATATTGTGGATTTTTACAAAATTGTGTATGCTTTTGCAAAATAAGGCAAAGTATTTTTTTAAATTTGGTAAGTTTGTGGCACATTTGCCCACTTTACCCCAGACTAGACTCCACTTGGATAAAAAGAAGAAGATTACAACTCAATACATTTACGATAATGGCAATTAAAACTGCAACTGTAACAGGAAAATAAAAATTGTACAACTTGATTAAAATCTGTGGAAGTCGGAAAGTGTTATGATACCTGTCAGTTGTATGTGGTTTCTGGCAGTACTGTACTTTTGTGCATAAGATGTCACTAATGTTGTGGGATTTTTACGTTATCTTAAAAAAATCTGTTGTGCGATTTACAAGTTGTGTAGGCTTTTGCAAAATCAATGGCACAAGGGGACTTTTTACCGAAATTTGAAACCTTTGGGCCGAAGAAAAAAACAAATATTATTTTCGGGGCAACAACACAATAACATTATTCTCGCTCCATTCGCAAAATCTGGCGGGTTCGCCTTTTGCGCTCTTTAGGTTTTTGCCTTTTTCATAATTCGTATTGTGTGTCATATTGTTTTCAAAGATGAATTTTGTTTGCTGCCCGAACATCATATTCATGTTCAGGGCATGTTGCCCAAATCACCTTTTACCTAAGTTAGCAGATAAGATGTCCATTCACTAATAATACTGAGAAAACGGGTGTTGTTCATTTCATAACAAGATTCTCCAGAGCAAAAGGTTACTCTCTAACTTTGAAGACTTAAAAAATTATATAATTGGAATGCTATTACCGGACCACTTCAAGATTAGATTCCCACTTTGTAATCTAAAATAGACTGACATATAATCTTACTAGATTTTAATCTAAGAAATTCGAGAGTCCGGTATGCAATCTTGCTCTTTAAGTGCGGCGGATCGCCGGAATGATTTCATTTAGCTGAAAGCACCTTTATGACGATATATTCTAAATTAAAACAAACATGATATTGGAATTCTTTAGATTTATGGCATTGGTGTTCTATGTCCGATAATGGGCATTTTTCTCTTCTGAAATCCAGTTAAAACCTGCCATATGCTTAATAATCATACACTCCCTGATTATAATGATACAGGAAAGGGGGCAGGTCTTGTTGTCTCTTTGGTACAAAATTACAGCATTTTCATCAATCATTCATAAAATGATTTCTAAGAACCACACCAAATTGCTTAAAGTCCACCCAAAATTGCAAAAAGTATAATTAATTGCAAAAAAATGGACATATTGGGACCAATTACTAGGCGTGGAAGCTATTGTATGGATCAATATTGGCAACAAAAAGCATTGCTATTTGTTTTTTCATGGACGATCTCTTTGGGACAATGGTCCTTATTCCCCCCCCACACCCCTCACTTTCCTTCAAGGTTGCGACCCCTGTCTGTCCTCTTTGCCTTCTTCATTGTTTCATGTGTCTCAGAAATTTCCCTCAATTTCTTTTTTTATTTGTTTCCCCTCTTACATTTTATGTGAATGCCTTCTTACCCTGTTCTCTTAACCCTTACTGAATAAAATTGGTCCCACTATGTTAAATGTTGAGATACAATGCGCAATTAAAGCTATTAAGTGAATGCAATGTTAAAATATTAATAAGCATTTCCCATTGTGTGTGACATATAACTATTTATATATTGCTGCTACATCTATATTGTGGCACTTTCCAATAATAAATAATAGAAAAACGAATCGAATGCAGGACAGGGCCATAGCAGGGATGCAAAGGTGCAGAAGCCAACCAAATCACAGACACAGCCAATACATAGAAATGCCCAATCAAAATTGGGTTCAGGGCATTGACTCAAAAAGTGTGATGACCTGTTACAATCCTGACAAAGGAAAGTCTTGAAAACTATCTTACGGAAAACATGTTACCGGTGTGTCTCCGCTGCCAACAGGCCAAGACCTAAGCGCTATGCGATATTTTATTTAGTCGAAAAAGCTATGAGCTCCACGAAATTTTTTTTTTATTGACATTGATTGGACAACTTTTTTTCTTGGACCAGTTCAAACAACAAGAAAAATCGTTATAAATTATGTTGAAAAAACCTTAAAAACACCACACAATGCGGTAAGGACCAAAAATAAACAAGTTGAGTTAGTTTCCAGTAGGTCATGCGCTTTTTGATTTTTCGAGCCATTTTAACACATTTCATTTATTTGACTACTAAGAGAAAATTTGCATTTTTGGGGAACGGGGCGCCTGGGTACTAATTAGGTAATTTTCAAAAATTGCAGGATGTACTAAGGGAAGCCCTGCAATGTAAATTTTGTACTGTGCAGAAAAAAAGTAATCGATTTGTCTAGCAAATATAACGTTTTGCCAAAAATGCCTTTTTTGTTTCATTTATTGCTTATTTTAGGCCATTAAATGGACTCTTCTTCATAAATTTCCATTCCATTTGTTAGAAGACTTATTTTTGGAATTCAATTACAACATAAGTCTACCAAAAAAAAGTAACATTAAGTGTTTAATCTTTCAGTTATGGCCGAAAATTATCTTTATATCTTTTCTCAATTGTGCACCCAAACTGGCATTTTATGGCAAAAAACACATTCGAGCCAATGGTTAGTATTATATAGCTGCCAAAGTCTGTATGGACACTGAACACAATATACAGAATATAATCTATAAAAATCATGATGTTCTACATACAATTGTAGGTTTGTAATTTAAGAAAATTATGTTAGTTATTTTTAGCCAAAAATTTCCTTTCTACCCAAAAAATAACTCCTTCTATGCATTTTGTGCAGCAAACTATCATCTGGACTTTTTATTGCAATGTTTAAAATGTAGATCTAAAACAAAAAGATACTTATGTATCAGAATTTTGTGCTTTGGGTTTGTTTAAAATTAAAAAATCATGTTTTTTCGTGAGTTTGAGCCCCAAAATAGGTAGTTTTTTGGCCAAAAAAACCCCTGCCACCAAAAGTTTGTTACCACACCATCAGTTTCATAAATCCTATATAAGTGGCCTTTGAATAAAAAGTGGTTGTGTTTGTTGTACCGAGGGAGGGTTACTCGAAAAATAAGAACTTTTTGAAGCTTGACCGATCGCTCTAATCATCTTGCGTCAGAATTGAATGCGTAAGACATTGGTGGTGGTGGTGGTAAAGTAAATGGAAAATGCCTTTATAGTAATAGTTCACGAACTAGCTAGGTCCCGATTATACTTCCCATTGGAAAATCAATACGAGCGTGTTGAACACACCCAGAATAGTTAAAATGGTTATTCAAATATTTTGGCAAGAACGACAATTAAATAGCTAAACACAGGTGCCGCAAATCGAGTAAAATATATATTATTCAAGTAGGTATACTATAGGGGCTACTTGTTAGATTCAGGAATTTGAAGTCAAATTACTGGGTTAATAATTTAATTCAAAATACTATAGGTATGCTAAGTATATACGTCACGTAAACGCACATGACATACACCGCTACTAACTTTTTTCAATGCTGTAGCTACCTTGACGATGCAATACCAGAAGTCTAAAAGGAAGAAGGTTATGAACTTGCTTCCAGAAAACTGTGCGACCCTATGTAGTGCACCTGCCATCATCCAATTTTTATCATGATGTGAGGCAGAGAGAGAGACTAGTAATGGACGTGGGTATGGAGCAGTCTTACAAGCGTTCCGCCTTATAACTAAAATGTGGTGACATTTATGGCTACAGAAATCCATGTGAAGCACACGTAACACGACCTTCAGCAAGGAGTGTCCTGCATATTCGCTTGACCATGGTTAGCTATAGTTGTTTTGCATGTATATAATTATATTTAAGCGTAACTTTTACGAAAGAGGCAGTCTTAAGTTGAGTCTAATTTTACATTTTCCTTAAATACCAGTACTTCACATTTTATCACTTGATTTGGGAAAATTCAGTTTGAAATATCATTCTGAGGAATTTCAATAATACAGCAGCATTTGAGTGTACACATTAAAACCTTTAATTACAAATAGGCCTCCTTTCCCTTTTTGAGAACAGTGATATCGAGAGCCACGTCGCAGGCGACCCGGCAAAAAGTATGACAAAACGTTGGGACTTTTTGTTTACACCAGTGTCCAGGACATACCATTCATAAGTCGGATTTTGCAATGCCGTCCAACAAAAAAGCACAGCTTTTTCAGTCTTTCTGAAGTAGTGCTTACTAAAACTTTCAGTTGCGAACTCGGTTCTGGCATATACATTCTTCCGCGTTTTAGAGTGCTTTCAGGTTTTACTCTTTTCTGAGTTCATACTGCTTTCCCGGTTAACACTCATTTCTTTATTTCGAAACACCTTTTGGTTGGTAAGCTCTCTGGGTTTAGCGTTTTCGGGTTTTAGGCTCTTTTCTCGGTCTTAAAAATATTTTCTCTGGATCACGTTACATTCTTCCCGCCTTATGCATCGGGTGTTGCTTCTAAAGCTGGAATAGAACACATTATGACACAATTGTGTTGGAGTTTGTCGTTAAATTTTTAATACTCACTCACTCACTCGTTAAAGTGGAATAAAATATTTTACCACCTTTTATGAAATGATTCTTACAGTGGGAGTTATTTATGATATCTAGGGTGAATATCGTCACCACCTACTTGATTGATCAGTTTCTTACGAACATATCACCATGAACTTAGTCCACAATTTAACCCTTACGAACTGTGTCCTTAGTTTGAAAGGAACAGTGGGTATTTGAACAGCAACTTAAGGATTTTGTTAACTTTCACATTCAGTCCAGTTTTTACAGAGAAACACATTTTTGGGTGGGTCATGCATACAGGCAAATATTCAATTAGTACTGTTTTAAAGTCAATCAGGCCACTAATATCGGAGTATGGCCACACTGTTAAAAAGTTCCTAACTTTACGGAATTTTCTGGCAGCAGTATTCCAGTCATTTTGTTAGGGGAAAAACTTTACAGGAAATTTCTGTAATTAAAGAAATTTGACAGTAATTTACAGAAATTTGTCTCATATTATGGAAAAAAAATGTGTATTTTAAAGATTTTCGTAATTAAAATTACGGAAACAAAAAAAAAGTCCGGAAATATTGCTGCCAGAAATTTTGAAATTTTCCGTAAATTAAAATGTTTTGTTTTTTTTTATTGTTTTTGTTAAAAAAGCATTTTCCGTAAAAATTTACAGATTTTCCGTAAATTTACGGAAAATCTGTTGTATTAATTTACGGAAATTTTTACAGTGCACGCCTCCCATGAATGAGTGCGTTCAAGACCCGTCGCGGCATTACTGTTCACGAGAGTGTTTATGGTGAGAATGGGCAAGGTGCACCACTCATCGGTCAGAGCCTGAGCTAACTCTTGCACTTAAAATGTCCGTAAATTAATGAAAACAGATTTTCCGTAAATTTACGGAAAATCTGTTTTAGAAAACAAATAAGATTAAAAACATAAAATTAAAAATTTTAGGTTTTTTCTTTTTTTAATATTTCAAAAATTTCTCGCAGCGCCAGCAATATTGCCGGAATTTTTTTTTTTTTTGTGGTTCCGTAATTTTAAAGTACGGAAAAAATTTCTGTTAAAAAAAAAAAAAAAAAAAAAATATGAGACAAATTTCTGTAAATTACTGTCAAAGTTCCGTTAAGTGACCAGAAAAATTTCTGTAATACCCTAAAAAATGACTGGAAAGACTGCTGCCAGAAATTTCCGTAAATTTACGGAAATATTTTAACAGTGTGTTAGAGTTTGAGAAAGATAGTCCCTGTCATGATGGCTAAGGCCCTAAGGCATCCCAAGGCATGGCGATAGGGTTCAGATCAGGGAACAAGCAGGATATGGTATCTGCTCCACCCTTTGCCTCAAGCAATTGTCTCACTACAACGGACCGGTGTGTGGTGGCGTTGTCGTCTTGCAGCGAAAATTGTTTGCATAAACCCCTGCTCACATGTGGCAGACAATGGTTTTCAAAATGCCCCAGTACACAACAGTGCACGTTTTTCCTCCATAATGAATACCGTTGTGAAAGGAGATATAGTACCCCTGGAGATATCGCACCGGGGGATTGTGGTTCCTAGGGACAGGGGTTCTTCGGACCCCTGTCCCTATAGGAACAATAGCCTCCTACGGACTACCGAACCGAGCGGTCCTCCGACGGACCATGGTTCTAGGGGTCAGTGGTCTTCACCTGTGGATCCTGTTCCACGCGGAACAGTCATTGCGTTAAGGTTGCTAGTTTTATACTTCCGGACCATGCTCTAGGTTTTTATATAGGTTTAACCGACTACTTATGTTTATCGGACTATCGTCCTTTACACCCAGTGGAAAGTAACCATTGTCCTCCGCTACTGTGGTCCT
>JAMKCH010076348.1:0-72552 GCA_023653785.1 Ophioderma brevispina
AGATTTCCTACACTAAAAAAATTCCTATATACCTACTCAAAAAAATAAGTGTACCCGGGTTGCCTTTAAAATTATTGAGCAATTTCATGATAATTTTAAAACGGCACTGCACATTTTCACAAAATATATCATGGGGATGCGCGTGGCCTAGCGGTTTAGGGTGCTGCTCTGGGCGCAAATTTACCATCAAATTCCCGGGTTGAATCCCGGTGGGGGTCGTGGGCACTTGCTGGGTTTTATTCGTGTACTCAATTCAGTGGATTTGATCTGTATACCGCTATTGATTAATACAGAATTACCACCGACTCTCCATGGGTTCACTGGAATTGGGCAAATGGATTCATAACGCATCCGTCCTTCGGAGGGGACGTTAAGGTTAAGCCGTCGGTCCCAGGTACAGAGAGTCACAACTGTATATGTACATCGCAGTCAGTGTCGAATAAGAGTGGGTGTAAACCCTGACTGTCCCAATCCGCCCCACTCAATAGCGGCCATGTGAGGACGCCGTATCATGGATACCTCGGCCCCGGATAAGCACACTAACTGAACAAATCCTGACACCACCACAAAGCCATTACCAATGACTTGTGGATACGAGCAAACAAACACAAACTATAAAATTTCTTCAATTTGCTCGCAAATGATAGTTCATTTGGAAGAATAGAGATTTTATATTTTACCCATAAAAATAATATACACCCAAGAGTTGCAAAGACATCCAAGTAATTACTTTGCCGTAACTTTAATCAACAAAATGTATCTATAGGCCTATACTACATGTATACATAGACTCGTACTTGTTGATAATTAAAACCACAAGGTCACAACCGGTCACACTGGTGCATGCCATGGGAATCAACTTCTCTGGATTTCTTGAAGTTAATCGCCATTTCCGTCGTCTGCTTAATAAATTTCTCCGGAGTCATTAATTATAAAATCGTTGTGTTTACCCATAAGTACGCTGATTTGGTCTTAACATTTCAGGCGAGCTACTTATGCAATTTTTGAAAATCTTGAGGGCGCACTATTTTTTCAATTGTCCAGTGTCTCTTGTAAGTTAGCACTACTCCCCGTATTTTAATTGAGATAGCTCAAATTGTTTGAATCCACTACACTCATATTTTTTTCTAACATAAATACTCAACATCACACTACTTTATTTAGTTAGTACGCAAGAAATTATCAGTTGGTCCCAATTAATTATTGTTTCTGGAACTCAAATTAATGTTGTAGGTAATGTGGGGAAATAGGGACAAGAAAAGAGAGCAAACGAAAAATGTAAGTACTTGTGTCTGTTTAACATTGCATTCTCTCGTATTGGAATTTAAGAATTTGTCTTAATACGTAAGCTGCTAATGAACACAATGTAGGTCTACCTATCTGTAGAATCGAACCCGGGACCCTCTACTTATAAAACCAAAGACTTAACCACGCACAATACTACGCCTGCCTTACAGTAATATCTGATAACATTTCATTTATATACATTACAGTGTGAAACTACGGGACATCAGCCTGTTAACCATTCCAGCCAAATTGCTTCTTGAATTATAAGGACCCGGATGAAGCTTATGTAGATCCATTCTAGCAGAAGAACAGCAGGGGCAGACCTGGGTCGCTCCACAATTGAAGAAAACAAGTCTTCGCCCTGAAGCTCCTATCCCACATCGCCTAGAGAAGAAAGATGGGAAGGTTTTTTGCTGTCTTCAATTGATTACAAGAAGGCATAATTCGATCGATTTGGCACGATGGCCCTTTACAGTGATGCTTCATTATGGTGTGCCTCAAAACCTGATCAACATCATCAGAGATCTCCATACCAAGGCTAAAAGCTGCATCAGACTTAACAACAATCTTACAGAGTGGTTTGAAACAACTATTGGCGTGCGCCAGGGATGTCTTCTATCACCAGACCTCTTCAACCTATTTCTCGAAAACATCTTAGCAGAAGCCTTCGAGAACTGTAAAAACTTGGGCATAAACGTGGATGGCTACAAATTAAAAGACCTCCGTTTTGCTGACGATATAGCTCTCATCGCTAACTCAGAGGACGATCTGCAAACCTTGATTGAGCAAGTGCATCATGCTTGCAAGAAATATGGGATGGAGATCAGTATACCTAAAACAAAAGCTATGGTATTCTCCCGTGATGACCAGCTCCCAGTAAAAATCCAGCTAGATGGTACAGAGCCACTTGAGCAAGTATTGGATTTAACGCTAACGACCATCAAACGACTCCACCACGAAATCAAAAGCAAGATTATTGTTGGCATCAACAGCACTAGGGATTACAGAGAGTCTGGAGTGATAAAGACATCTCACTACTCTCCCACAAATACGGCTTGTTGTAATTCACGTGTCAACCCAGTGCTTTCTGTTGGCTCTGAAATCTGGACATCAAAAAGAATGACATCAAGAAGTGTGAAGCATTGAGAGGCGATGCTACAGAAAAATTCTTAATATCAGCTGGAAGGATAAGATCCGAAATGAAGAAGTTCTGTCAAGAATCTCCTCCTGCCACTTTCAACCAAAAAGGATCCTAGCTCGTATCACTGGCTCGCAGCTGACATGGTTTGGTCACTTGTGCAGAATGAACAACATCCGCCTACCCAAACTCATTTTTATGGAAACTGTCGCAGGCACAAACAGACAGGGAAGACCAAGGAAGAGATGGGAAGATGACATCATTGTGGGCACCACCTTCCACAAGGCATATTTGGAAGCGCACGATAGGAATAGATGGTCTGAATGTGTTCGAGGAGCCAACGTCCTATGGGACATGGTGCATAGATAGATTTTTGTTTCGAATAAAAATTAACAAAATATCAAAAACAAGAAAGGACTACTACAAGAGGTTTTAAACTATCAAACATTTGAAGTGAAAATAAGATACTAAATTAATAACTCTGAATTATTAACTTTACTGATTTGATTTTGTTGAAGTTGTAATTCTTGATACTTTTAAGTAAACCAATCAATTAAGTTACAGAGACAAGTATAAAATGAGTAATTGTAACTAATTTTCTTGCACAATTCACCGTAATTTAATATGTATGTTTGTGTTGTTAACATTTCTCAAATGAAGTAATTGAAGGGTATTTGTGACAATTTTAAGCCTTTTTAATTACATAATTTGAGTACTATAAAAAGATCAATGAATTGAGTATTTACGATCAATCAGTGTAAGCCACAATTACTAAGCACACTGATGATTTTTTTAGTGTAAGACTCCCAGTTAAAGTATAATAAGATGGGTGACCCGATTACGGTCCGATTTTTCATGATGTATTCTCATTTTACATGGAAGTATATCACTAAAAAATCATATTATAAATTTTGAGTTTAATCGGTCAACCGTTTTGAGAGTAGAAGCAAAATGGGTACAAAATTAGTCCATAGGACAGGGTGTGTTAACGTTTCTGGTCAAAACGTCAAAACTAAAGGAACCATTTCCTGGTCCTCAAATCTCATCAGGGTAATGAAGGAAATGAGAGAAATATAAGCTTTCTTCTGATACCCAACTCTCCATTTTGATGGAGGAAAGTGAAAGACGATGTTGTCGATCGGGTCACCCACCTTTAAGGTCCGTTTTTGGACAAATGTTTGCCTCAGAAGCTAAATTTTAGCCACTTGTTAGTTCCAATACCTGCGAATTTCTCACAGTTCCGTTCCTATGACCCTACTTTGAGAGACCAAATTCAGTTTTCCTAAGTCCCAAGTTCAGAAATCGGAGAAGCACACGCATCCCTAAAAGTTGACTGTTACCCCCCCCCCCCCCCCCCCCCCCCCCCCCGGGAAAAAAAAAAAAAAAAAAAAGCAAGCCCGGTGTGGCAGGAGATATAGTCCTCGGGGCTCACAGTCCGGGAACAATGGTGAACAATAGTGTAATCGATTCAGTTGACTCTTCACGTAACATTAGTTTCACGCTTTATTCCGTTGTCGTCTATGGAGCCCGGACTATGAATCCTGCCTGACCATATCTCCTTTCACATCGGTACAGGATAATAAGATAATACGCTTTGCGATGACAAAAATAATTTACGGTGAATGAACCTATAGAGAGCGCAAGTCATGAGAATCGCAGCACGATTTATTTTGAGACGCACTGTACAGGGCTACATTTGTTCAGGAAATACTTGTTTGTTTGTGTATGCTAGTACTTTCACTCCCAAGTTGGTATCACATTTATCTTTGATTCAAAATTGATTGCTTGTGCTTTAATTTTATTTGTATGTTGGTAATGGTAATGTACCGTTATTCTGTGTGATTCTAAATAAAACTGTACTTAAATTGCTGTGTCTCAGCGGAATAGTATCAAGAGCTGTCAATCTAGAGATTTCAGGTTATTAAATTGTACTTTTTTAAATGTCAATCAGTCACCCTTGGTATGAATCAGTGCGTCAAGACGTAGCGGCATACTGTCCACAAGGTTGTTTATGATGTCAATGGGCAGGGTGTCCCACTCATCGGTCAGAGCCTGAGCTAACTCCTGTAGAGTTTGAGGAAGATTGTCCCTGTCATTGATGGATCGGACTAAGGCATCCTAGCCAAGCTCTATAGGGGTCAAATCAGGGGAGCAAGCAGGCCATGGTATCTGCTCCACCCCATCTGCCTCAAGAAATTGTCTCTTACCCAGCGGCCCGGTGCCGCCGTGGCGTTGTCTCTTGCAGCCGAAAATGGTTTGCATAAACCATCTTGCTTGTGGCAGATAGTGGTTTTCCAGAACGTCCAGGTACACGACCGAGCGTTCATGCGTCATCTGGCACCAACAGTGACGTTTTCCCCTTAATGAAATCGGGCAATACCATCACTGAGCGACCATCATCTTGAGTCGATTCCTGAATATCAGGTCATCTCGGAGGTTCCCTCCACCACCCGTAATTCGACGCGAACCCTTTGTTCTTCCATCGTTGATGGTCAAGATGTTAGCGGATCTTCGCCATAAACACAACATTTTCGCCAGTGTCTGAGCTATAAATTCTTCTGTGGTGCTCCCTTTTTTAAGACAGCGAAAGGGGGAGGACGAGCGAGGAAAAGACCTCGGGGACGCGTGAAAGTGGGAAGTGCATAGGGGAAACGCTAAAGTTGGGAGGTGGGACAAGATGGTCATTCGGGGTCATTCGTCTTGCTCGGTGTAACCATGTTGAAGCCATCTCCGATTTTACAGTTGGGCGGGAAACGTTGATCCATAGTGTCTTCTCCCACCAAACCTACTGAAGACGACTCGTTGGTATTTTCCAGGCTCTATGGACAAAAATTAAGCAATTTGTGTAATCATCTAGTATTTGTAATCAATCATAGTCGTCCTGAAGATTTTTTCGTGGCCTCAAATGACCCCACCGCTCAGATGATTTGTCTTTTTTTTTGTTCGGAGATTTACAGGACCGCGTTACTCTGCGATATCCCGAGGAAATCAGCGACTTTTGCTTGTTTTTATCCTTCCCGTCGGAGTGCAAGCACCTCTTTTCGCGTATTGACAATGCCGTTGGACTAGGCATAGCCTAGGGAACCAATCTGTGTCATCTGAGCATGTTATAGCTCCATACAAAGGGCATTGTTACTTAATTCAAAATTATGCAATGGATTCACTTCCCCTGGTAAGTGGGGAACTCATTATGTAATCATTACCTACTCTAATATGATTCCTGAGGCGTTCCAAATAGAAATAACGTTTTAAGATTGGGTCTGAAAAAAATTATTCCCAATTTTATGCGCAACAGGTAAGTGTCACCTTGCGGTATAAATATGGCTGAAACTTAAGCAACCCTATTGTCTATGGTGGCCTTGAACCGTAGTTTCATCGTAACATTAATGTACTCTGTGGAAAAGCAAACTATACCCTTTTTTAAATCTCAGATGAATATAATGAGCCATTGCTTATATGCATATGAAGCATTTTTAAAAATTTCACCTCTGTACAAAATGATTTCGTAACTAGCTGGAATCAAGGCTTCTTCTTTGCTATTACCTTTTCAAAGAATGTCCAGAACTAATCACAAATAGGTGCCGGAGGCGAGTTTTCCCCCTGAAGCACACCCGCCAGTATTGCAAACAATTAGGTTTCTCCATCTGGTAAGATCACCTTTGCCTTAGTTTCCCTCATACATGTACCATGCTTCACGATTTGGGTTGGGGTCCCATACGCCTTAGTCACCTTTTACATGTTTGCCTCGGTGGATGGTATCGAAGGCTCTTTTTGAAATCTATAAATCTGATAATTGAAGGTAGAGTCTTGGCTTTTACCCCTCAATTATTCTTCTCAAGAGCATAATAATGCCCGTGTTTTCCTGCCCACTTTAAGCCATTCTGATGACAGCGCACGTGGCTGTATATTTCATGTCTTATTCTGTTGAAGCATCATCCTGCCGATTTCCACCTTTGCTGGTCTCTTGACTTTGGAATATCTTTGACATCCTATAGATAACATGATCCATTGACTTTTAAATTTACTCTTTGCATGGAGGGACGATTTGTGACATGTAATAACTTCATGGCAGCATTTTTAGAAATTTAATCCCCCTTGTGTGAACCTTTGTCCTTAATATCTCAATTTGCCCAAGTTGCCAGGTGGTACCGCATTGCTTCTTCCATAACACCCTGGTGTATTATAAGCACTAAATTTAATTAGTACCCACTTTGACGCTTCCTTCTTCTTCAAATAAAAAAAAAAAAATCTTCTCCAAGTTACATCGACTATTCCATTTGAAAGAAAATTTGAATGCAAATACTGTCTTATCCTTCTAACCGTTTTCAGCACTAAATTTTATAACACTTGTACTACATTGTGTTTCTTGGCACTTCTGCACTTAGTATTTGCATTACAAATTGGAATACTTGCTTTTTACCATAGATGGCCAGCCCTGAACAAGGTGTAATGCCAAGACATTTTTCTATCCTTTCATTGATATGTCCGATTGCATTCTTATAGTCTTCCGATGCGTTGTCATCTTCTAGATGAGTCAACGAATATGATCCGTATAACCAAGATTGGGTATCACTGATTTCGGTCAATACATGTATTGTAAACGTAATTTTTTTCGTCAATCGTGTTACTACTTCATGACGAGGAGACAAAGTCAAAATGAGCCTTGTACACAAATTATCTTATATTATACCAGCAACAAACATGTTATTTTAAAAAAAGACAAATTAAAAAACATTGTTAAAAAAATGAAAGTCCAAAACAATTAAACAAGGCAATAATAATCAATACACAGTCCACGAATGGTCCTGTATATTTAAGGAAGTACAAATGATACTTAGTCTCCTCTGATGTGCGATTTTTATGTCCCGAATTGAAGAAAAGCTTGTCAGTCAACGATGAATATCTTCGCCTAAGAGTTTTGAAATGCATGATACCAAATCCGTGGAATACTTTCAGTAAAATATATAGGCTGGTCTAAGGGAGTCTAACTTTACCCTTTTTGGGTTTAAACTAGGGTAAGTCCTACAAGAGGGGACCTTTTTTATTTTAAAATACTGTAAACGTTAAATGTAACAGGAGAGAAAATTCTTCATGGAGGGGACTGTTCCAGCCCATCCATGGGGAATTTTCTCACCCATTACAGTGCATTTTTAGAGTATGTTGGAAGGAAAAAGATCCACTCATGTAGGACTAACCCTGGTTTAAACTCGGGACTAAAGTTAGACTCCCTTTCAGAATACCAGCCATAATCTCCTTTTTTGGTCCTGAAGATAATGTTGTCAAGCAGTTCTAGATAATGGTGTTCTATAGGTCCTTCAACAACACAAAACTTAGCTTAGCTGTATAACGATCCAAATATTTCCACGAAGTCCTGTTGCAAATGTCCACTTTTAGGACCAGACCACAAAAGGGAATCTTTTTGATTTCTAAAACTGAAGCTCTTTTGGCTTCAAAGACGACAGCAAACTAGCTAACCTTTAGCTCATATAGTAGCGAAATGATTATAAATCCTGGTAGTAATACTGCTTAGATCTACAAACTTTGCAGATCAAACTACTGGCAATCTTCTTTGCAATGTCAGCTATATAATACTCCACAGCTAGTTTTCCCAATAACTATTTAGGCATTAGGCCCTGCATCATCTTACATTATCCGAAAGAAACGTTTAATGCTGACATCATTGGAAATTACCTATATGTTGCAATCTTCAACTTGCACCATACCTGGAAAATCCCAAAGTAAGCTATTTATGCTTTGTGCTGCCTATTCAAATTTACAAAGAATTTTAACCGCAGATTCGTAATGTTACGAAGCTCACTAGCCTATCGAGATAACGTTTGTGAATATTATTTTAGTAACCGTTACGATCACGCACATAACGGAATTAGGGCTTTATTCGCAAAGGTTAATTTTCACAAAAAGCTGCGATAACAAAAAAAATGCCAGACCGTTTTGATTCAGCAAGATTTTACAATGTGAAAATCCTTTTAAAATTTTTGACAACTTGGGGTGAGTTCATACAGGGGCGGCGTTAGGGAGGGCAAAATTGCATGATTACGTCATACAGGTAAAAAACATAATTTTAACTCATAGTTCCTTGAATATGATCTCCCGAATGTTGAAATGAATGCCATATTATCCGTCTATTATTATCACGGCCAATTTCTTCATGGTAGTTACCACACAGCTACTACCGAGTAGACATGGATTACCTACCCACTAGACGTACACTCGCCGGCCAGGATTCCGTGTATTTTTGCCGCATAGATGGAGAGTGTACATACAGCGGCTGTCTCCCCCGTCGTGGAGTAGCTACGTGGTTACACCGGCTCTCAGGCGGCTGCTGTATTTCTCATGGCCAATTGTTTTTTAGTATTTTTGGCATATATTGCATTTTTATAAAGGTGAGATATGGGGGTTTTTTGATCATGCCCGATTTGAATTTCGTAATGAAAATGATTTTCTAGAAAACGTTCAAAAAATGCTAACAGAGAACACATGATAGCGCCAACCTCATTTCATGATTTTTCATCCCTCTCAAAATGGCGTCGTGGTAACGGGGGAGTAGCTACGTGGTAGCTGCTTGTCTACCTACGGTACTGTCTATAAAACTTCACCTTCTTTCCGCCTAGTGGGCAATTACAGGGTAGCCATTGGGGTTGGTCAGCAAGTAACCATATCACTGTATACTAATAACTGTGTGTACTTTAAGGTCCTACTTGCAGCTACTGCCTCGCAATTAGCCCCAGTGTGTACTGTGCAGTCAGTGCTGCGGCGGAGACATGGTTGTTAGCGGACGTTAAAAAAGAAGGAAAGATTATAGCATTTGCAATGCACAGTATCCTTTATGGACCAAAAAGGTCATTAGGGCAAAAATGGGTGGACTTCTTTGACCCTTATCTTCGTAAGTAAACATTAAACAAACTATTTGGGAAGTCCTCTTTCCTCAGGAAATATTTGCCAAGTATTTAAAATATAATCAGGATTAAACTTTTAATGTTGACCCCTGGCCACCCTATAATAATGCCGAGGCCGTTTGGAATGACGCTTCTTACCGGTATGCCCCAACCACCAACTTACATCATCATGAGTATGGGCACTCTAACTTTTTTGATTAATAATTTGTTTTTTTGCTTTTGGACCATTCCAAACTCTTGAACCAAGTTTCTAGTTAGCAAAACATTTTATTGGTCCCGTTATTGGTATATAAAAACTTAAGATCATTTGAATTAGGCATGCAGTCTATTTAAGAATAAAGGGTGTGCAGGTAGGATCCTTTAAGGCGAAATAATGTGTCCGAGGGCGGAAAAAAATAAATAATGGACGAGGCGCAGCACCGAGTCCATTATTTTAATTTTTTCAAGGCCGAGGATGCATTAAGAGCCCATAAATAATACTGCAAACCCTTCTATTCTATTCCATTACGAAAACAGCGGTTTTGATAATGAGGAAATAGCATTCGAACCATTATGCAGCAGAATAATGGGGCAGTAGTAAAAGACCCAATCAGAATGCTGCATTTTCAAATGGGGCTAGCCGCAGCAGCGGTAATAGGAATTGTCTTAATGGCATTCTTTCTGACACAGGATACCATAACAAAAAAAAATCCTCATACTCTGATAACTTATGAATTCGGCAATTTTTACATAAGTCAGCTCAACAAAGAGGCACTTCTTGCTAGAGATGAGCTGGTTTTAATTCCTTTAGGTTCTGAATCATGAGTGTGTCCGGGTTTTCACTTTTATGGAACGTCCCTTGCATTAGCCCCTTTCGACAATAACCCGTTTTCGTCCGCGGATGCGAAACATCGGCCAGGTTTGAATTGCGCAGTTCATGCCTGAACCAAGGTACCCGGATATTTTGGTCCTTGTTTAGAATTATTTCGGGATTGGCAAAATCGTCTAATTAATATAACTTGCCCGTCTTTATTGCGCAGTTTCCGGTAAACGGACAAAGTATCTTTTCCTATTTACAACCACTGTGCTTTAGAATTCTGTTTTAAGCTCAGTCAGAGTGTTCAGAAAGATGAAAAGATAAAGGTTAATAAAAAAGTCCAAAGAGTACATGTACAACAAACATCGAGCAATGGTCATATGAAACAAAATATGCCTTTTGGATACCTAAATCTGATGTGATAACTAAATAAAATTGGCGTCGAAAGTTGCTCTTGGCCATCCTGATTGCACTGCTTGCTCGGCTGATCTACTACTATGCAACAGCGCCAGTACCACCGGGTCTAAGCGCCAGTGATAAAAAACGTAAGGAGGGTTATTGTCTGTATTAATAGACGCGGTAAGCCCGTCTTAAAGGGACATCAGAGATATTCTGACGATATGAATTTCCTCTAACGTGCACGCGATTGTTTTTAAATCACCCAATAGAACGTTTCCAGGTTCTAGGAAACAAACATCATCTGCATACTTATTTTCAGGTGTTTGTTGAAGTAAAAAATAACACAGATTTTTTGGAAATATCACTTAAATTTTTTATGTACAATTTAATATTACAAAGGGAAGCAATCAAATCTCATAAACGGAACCATTTAATCGTGAACAGTTACCCCCTCGCTTTTGGGCCTATCACTGTCAAAAATCATCCCACTTGGGGCATAGCGACAATTATCTATTCTTCATACCTAGTAATGAGCAAGCCCCGGGGAGCAAGCTCGCACTGTCGATTTCATCTGAATAGAGTCTCTCCATTCATACCCTTCGTTACGGTGCAATCACACTTCGACGTTCCCCAACGTCCCTCTTGTTTTTTATCTTCTCTTTCATATGGCTTCCGCTATTTATCACATCATCAACGTCGTTCGTTACTCCAGTACTGTTACTCCGTTTTCCTTTCTTCTGGGTAAAATTAACGTCCGACGTAGCCCGACAATTATTTTCGTTGTTTTGATCGGCTCTGTTCGTTCGTTCGGGCAGGTGTAAGTCCAAAATCACAGGGGAGAGGCGTCTTTAAACCGCTGATAGTTTCATCGTCGAGGTTGTTCAGGCCATGACCTCTACGTCATCATGATGGTGGCTAATGGTTTGTGGCTCTCCACAATCGCAGTTGGTGAAAGTTCCACACCAATCTTGTGAAGGAAGTTCTTTTTACGACCATCGCCAGTTCTGATTCTGTTAAGGTTGACCCATTCGTATCAAAGTCACGACCTTTGGGCTTGTATATACTGTCACAAACTCTTTAGTTCAAGGTAGGGATACTTTGCTCAGACCACTGTCATTGATCCAGGGTGATCGATAGATCTGCTGCGGACATGCAGTGTCATGGATTGCGTAGCAACGTGACTCCTTGGAATTCTCTGATCCTCAAGGGTATGGGTATGGATAAAGCCTTTTTACCAGTTATCATACTTCCTGGCGAGCTTGATCGTCTGAAGGTTCCTCCTAAGGTTTGCATGAGCTATGCCAGGCAAAGTGAACAGATTCTACAGGAACCCACTAACAAGTCTTTCCTAACGACCTCAATCTTGTGTGAATGTACACTGTGACTCCATACTGGTGCAGCGGATTCAGCAGTTTAGTATGCCAACCCACAGTTGATGTATATAAAGCGTCAAAGGTTTTATCCCATCCGAGACTGCATCTTTTCGCGACCACCTTGTGTGTTGATTGAAAGTAAGGCTTGCGATTCGCGTTTTGCGACCGCCAAGGTACTTGGTGTTGTGAGTCGTGTGACAGTTTTTTCTCTACTAGAGAATGTTAAGTTCGCTTTTTTTGTAGCGATTTGTAAGGTGACCGTCTTGGGTTTGCTGAGTTTCAAGGCAACCGTGGAAGAATGGCTGAACCGTGATAAGGTCTTTGTCAACAGTGCTTTTAAGGCCTCAAAAAATCGACCAGCTATTCCAATGCCCATCGTCCTGCGAGGAGTACTGGCAACAATCTCTCTTTTGCATATCTGAGACGTAAACGTTGAAAAGATTGGGTGCCAGACTGAACCTTATGGACACATGTAAATCGCAGTTTGCGCTTTCTACTGCATTGCGCATTGCCTATTAGATCTATAAAGACTGCTCCAAACGCTTGCTTCTTCCGGAAGCTACCTCGTGATTGACTATCGTCCTGCACTCAAATACTTCTTTTGCTGACGCCGGGGGTCACCAGTATTTCATGCTTGCCTAGGACGATGTCGAGGTACCTTCTCCTAACGGGCGTTACCATTACAATCCAACGAAGAATATATAGCGCTTTAAATATAATATCTTGTAAGGTCAACCGCCGCAGATATGAACTTGTAGGGTAGTTTACCACGAGAGCGTCGACACAGATAATACCTTCAAGCTTACCGTGTAGTTCAAATACGACCTTACCTACAAGTGATATGGAGGGCATGTGTGGTCAAGTAATTGGTCGTTCGCGCCCAGGCAATGTTGTGCGTTTCAGCGCTTGGAGCCAGCGTGTGTGTCCTTTATAAGGGCCTCTTTGCCTCACTCCTCTACCGGTTGTCCGAAATACCGTGTCCTGTGACTGAGTGTCCCACCGCCCTTCTACCTATTGTGTTCTCTATTGAGTGCTGTACACATTATTTGTTCAGCACTGTACCCAAATAACCTCAGTTCTACAATGCCCATGTTTTATTCGGTACATGTTGACATGCCAGCTAGGACACTGTCTCATGGGGGACACTCAGTTTCCTTACACTGGCATTATTCAATGCTGGGAATGTATCGTAGCATACATGTTTGGCCAGAAGGAGTGATGAACCACCTAGCAAAATTACTGGGAATCTGGTCCAGACACAGCAAACCGACAATGTCCCGCCGCTGAATGGTAATCATCGTAGGGCTAGCATGTTAGCCATTTAATATCGTGCTATTAACGCAACTTGGTTTTTTAAACTTCAGTTAACCATCTTTCAGCAGGTCTTAAATAGTTACTTGCAAACTTTGGTATTAATTTGATTGTCCATTATTTTAATCATTTGGAACAAGTATTGTGAAATCATCATCGAAAATACTTATATCAAGGAATAGAACTCAAAACGCTGTATGAAACGCCGAAATAAAATTGCAAATCCTAGTTATTTTAGAAGTTTAGGAGATAGGATACTAGAAAAACAATGTCCTTTACAAGAGTAAGCCTGTTTGTGTAACATGATCAGTTTGTGTATAATCACTTTCATTGTTCTGTTATTTTAGGGAGGTTATTTACAAGAGTTCAGCTTTGGATTTCACGTGAGCTTCATAAATTTCTTCCTTGGTCTTCAAGCTGATTTAACGCCAGATCATCGCGAAGTAACCTATACCGATACCACATTCAATGGGGTCCAAGTTCGTTTATACGAACACGTAGACAAAAAGGAAAGACGAGCAGGCTTGGTGTACATACACGGCGGTGGATGGGTACTTGGCAACCCGGTAAGTGGTGTACCCCAAGGTAACAATCGAGGTCCCTAATTCAAATCTATAAAAACCATTCAAGAATATTCACAGGCAAAAGTGTGCATTAAGTTCACACGCCTCACGCACACACACAATACAAAAAAGGACGCATAGCATTAGAAGAAAGAAATTAAACATAGCACTCAATTTTGATCGTTATGCAAAAACTCATTGACTTAAAAGGTGGAACAAGTTATCTTCAAAATACGTTTGTGTTTTTTGTGTCCTAAAACAGAAGCATATGATTTGTTAACGGAAGAAATTGGGAGTAACCATCGGTGCGTGTCGTATCAATTGAGTAGTTTTTGTGGTTTTTAATAGTCGTCTTATAAGTCACCTTTCTCTAAAAACTACCCACAAAAATCATATCGGTCAAAATTAATCAGCTAATATGTTCTTTATTATTTATTATTATTATAGGTTCTTGAGCCTTAACGAGCAATTGTCTAAATAGTATGACAAATATTTAATAGAATTGTTTTCCACTTTGTCATTATGTTTCGAACTTTGCGTTCTGAAAACAACAGCTATTCGTTTGGCATGGGGAACTGACCATTCCCGAGAATTGACGAACGTAAAAGACGCCAACGATATGTCATCCAAAATGCAGAGAAGTAACAACGTGGATCCCGCAACGCAAGCTGTTGCCGGAGATAGCGAAGGAGGAATCTCGCAGCTGCTGTTTCACAAATGGACTGACATTTATAATCAATTTAAGGACCTTCCAAGTTGAAATTTCAAGGAGTAGTTTATCCTGCATTGCAGGCATTTGATTTAAACTTACATCATATCAGCAAAACCAAGAAGAAATGTCGACTTTAATTCTGCTAAAACTGGATGGCGGAATTTTATAGCTCTATACTTCAAGGAGAGTATGGGTGTAGAAGCATGCTCACGAACAACACACACCTCCCCTGCTGCAAAAAATGAATTCCCCAGCAGTACAACGCTTATCACATGAAAAAAATCCCCGAGAATTCAAGAAAGGATACCGTCAACCTTCAACTCTTAATCACGGAAATGAAACCATGTACAAGGAAATCAAAGTGTTCTATTGGATCCTGATTTTGCTCCCTTGATGCGTCGGATCTAGGGGTTTTTTCCCTTTTTATTCCGCCGGCGTAGGTAATACTGCACAATTTACGTCCTGCGAGATGATGGCATATTGTATGCTAAAAGATTAGAAGCTTATGGGGTGAAGTAGTATGGAGACATTACAATCACTCCGTTCATGCAATGTTTATCATGACAAGGATCCCATGGCACTCGAATCAGGGAACCAAGCGTTGGCCAGAGTTTGTTAATTACGCACGCGAACGACTGGGTATAAAACTTGAAAAATGATACACTAATGGCAATCAGTACGCCTTTGAAATACAATTTGGATCCATTTAAGTTAATAATTTATTTATCAAACATTGGACAAAGACTTGCGAAGGAACCGGATACCTCAGTCAAAAAGCCATTGGTGTCTTAATGCACGCATTCGCAGGAAATTTTTGAATGATGATTTTTTTCCTTAATATTCTGGTAATTCTGGCGCTTATTTTGATTGTTTTGAAAAAAATTTATGTTTGAATTTTCATATACGATTTTATGCCACAAAATCTATAAAGAGTCCGCAATAAAGGTTATAATTTGAACACCCCGTTGAATGTGTCCATGATCTGAGTTTGCTATCTTAGCTTACGTTGTAGACTGGCAATGCAGAAATTGTCAGCATAGTGGTTTGCTACGGTTATGTTCGACACCCTGAGGCACAATTCCATGTTTCCCCCTAAAATTTGACATCACACATGCATGACGACGTCGACGGTGAGTCAGGTACTTGAATTTGCTAGTGCACCGAATTCTTTTCCCTGTGCTCAATAGAAAAATATAGCGCAAAAACCCTCTCTCTCTTCTGAAGTATAACCAAAAAATGCCATAAACCCTGCTTAGATTTCATAAATTAAATAATGAATGAACATCAAATGACAACGTCTAGACCTCCTCAAGACAAAACAACACCCTTGGAATACCAACTGAAGAATACAGCAATTAAGGGAGGGGTATGGGCTCTGAAGCAGTGAACTTTTGAAAGTGATTTTTCTTAATTTTCCTAAATAGTGGTACCTACATGTTACACATCATATTGTAGCCCATGTTCCAAAGTTTTTAAAATTCATGCATTTTTGCTCTGGTTGCCATGGAAATCACGTAAGGCCTCTGATTTGGCTAAACACTATAACGGACGTAACTAAATACCTAAACAAGCTACTGGGACAAAACTTGGTTGGCATGTGCAGGGGGGTACATACGCATGACCGGACGCCGGATTTTGATACACCGTTGCCATGGCAACCGGCAATCGACCAATCACATAATTTCCTGGCTAATTTGAATTTGGAAAACAATTTTGAAAATCGAGGGCTTCATGGTTCACTCGGCCCTATATGGGCTGAATATGTGTGCCAAATTTCATGGCATAGCCTGTAGCGTTTTCTCTAGTACGTTCGTTTTCGTTTGGTTGTTTGCGTATTTTAATGAAACGAGCTATGACCATCGAAAAGTTAGACAAAATTGAGGGCGCTTTTGATGTGAAATATGGAATTTTTCTTTTACTAAATTTCATTTTATATATTGAATTATCATAATTATTAATGAAGAATTACGAAATCGGTGCTCCATTGTCCTGTAATTATTTTTAAAATAATTTTCTTAAATATCGCAGGGTGAGAAAACAATAAAATACATAAAAAAATCCTTGGAAAAAAATATTTTTAAAAAAAAAAAAATTATTGACAAATATATGAGTATTTATTTACTTCGACTTAGCCAAAATAAATGCGTTAAATGGCGTAATAAATAATATCTTTTAAAATATCTTAAATATAAACCCATTTAAATTTTTCACATGATAGTTAGTAGACTATGCGTTTTTGGCAAATTCGGAGTACACTCTTTACTTTGAACACAGCCATAATATCTCGGGAACCGAAAGTCCGATTGCGAACGAATACAAAGCTTTTTGTAGATTACAATCTACACATAACGGCCCTTGCATTATCTCATTTCGTTCAATGGAACCATTTTTTAACCAAAGTCAGGACCCCATACCTACCCCCTTAAGCACTTCAGGAAGGCATGCCGATGACCTGACACTCATTGCAAGAAGCAAACCAGGATGTGAGGAATTGTTACCTTCTGGTGGAGGTCTTCCTTACTTGGACAAAACAATAAAGCGAACCAGCCATGTGTCGGAGCCTCGCAATGAGAAAACACAGTTGGTCATAATGCCCTGAAAAGAAATTAGATCCTATGTGCCATATGATCGAAGCTCAGAAATCACCGGGACGGAGATGCCATTCTCCATAGTCCCCAAGAGTGCTAGGTGAAGAAATATACAAAGACCTCGGCGATTCAGAAGTGAGAGCATGGTCTTGCCATAGTTAAGGATCTGATGGAGAAGATGATCGTGACAAGTAAAACAACATTGGAAAGCTGTGGTTTATGAGAACCCATGTGGTTAGTAGTATTACCTGGGAATTCAAATTTACTGTTCCCCATCACCTTTGCTGAAAGCCTGCAGACAACAGAACAGTATCTGAAGAAATTGGGCAGGCCTAGCAAGTGTGCTAACCCTTCAATTCTATATAGAAGGAGAGAGAAGAAGGACTTCAACTAAGGCACTGACAACACACTTCAAGTGCATGCAAGTCAGCAAGGTCACACTCCTGAAGTACTAGTGACCATGGATACAATCATACATGTGGATGGCCATATAATGAAAAGGCACAGAAGATGAAGAAGAAACGGAATGGTGTGAAATGAACTGGTAAGGAGAGAAAGACACGTGTTCTCCAATGAGCTCTGCAGAGGGCACATGGAAGACACGGGTCGGTTTTATCAAAGGTGATAAAAGTTACTGGCAGAGATGAACAAGAAGGAACACAAGAAGCCATACATCTTGTCAAAGACGTTACGGAAGAACAGAGCTGTCAAATCTACAGTCATGGTTACAGCAGGGTAATGGTGGGATGGATACTGAATGCAGATAGAGATCACATGGAAACAGCTTTGGTATTCAGGTCGAGCAGAACTGCTCAATTTATATATCAACTCAGTGAAGAACAGGACACATTTAACAACCCATGCAAACCTGAAGAACTGAAGCAAGCCACTCATTGGGATTATGCCCACTAGTGGGATACAATCCTTGATCATATTCTCAGAATTGTTGCCAATATTCACTCAGAACTGGAAGATATAACTGGAGGCTAAAATGGTGCTGCGCCAAATCATCCAGCCCATTGCCTCAGCAATTGTTAGGGCAAGAGATATACGGAAGAGGAGTCAGACAATGTCAGAAGTCTGAATAGGCCTTCAAATCAGAGAAAGGACAATTGCTTTACGGAAATTGTCAAGTGGTCACGTAATGAGAAGCATACAGGTCCATTACTGTCAGGACTGGGAGATTGTTTGGGAGGAAGATAAGAGTCCTGCAGTGTTTCCACCAGTAATTGTGGTAACTGCGAAACGCCCAGATATCACCACATATTATTCTACAACACCATGTGTGGGACGAGCGACAGTCCCAGCAGAGGAAAATTTTGCACTTGTAAATCAGGAAAAAATGCAAGTACGCTGATCTCATCATGGGTCAGAATGTGGATGGGAAGTGAAGTATTTTTCGTTGAAGTGGGCTCTAGAGGCTTAAAACCAAACCCTCAGAGCAGTTCAATGCTTGAGCATAGAGCCTTTACAACAAAGAAAGCAAGAAAAAGAAAAGCAGAGATGAATCTCGAAAACAGCCCTGAGAGCAACATTCACAACCTGGCTGTCGAGAAGCAAAAGATGGTGGAAGTGGGAGTTAGTTAGAAAGAACAGAAGTGCCAACGGCTATGAGCTGGAGAGGAGGGTCCCAGGGGCAAAAGAGCTTAACCACGACCGCTTCGTCCAAAGTCGGTGGCGCTGCAAAGGCAGGCAGTATGGTAATGACAGGAAGAATTTAAGATCCTGGTGCTTGTAATAATAACATCCGTTCATTGTGCACATCAAATAAAGAGTCGCAGCAGAACAAGGCCAGGAAGGCGGCTCTAGCCGGGGCAAATGGGTTAATCTCTGATGAGACATCAAAAGGACAAGCCGAAAAAGTACTGAAGAGGCCCTCTGTAAATCATCATAGTTAGATTAACCAGCAATTATGGCTTGGTATTTTACTTATCATGTACACGAGTGGTTCTATATGTCTCAAAAAAAAAAAAAAAAAAAAAATTACAATGCACCAAGAAATAATGAGAAAAGTCTGAGAAAGTTCAGGAGCATGCTTATCTGGAAAAGGAAAACTTGAGCATGGGGGAAAAAAAAACCATGAGGTTAAAGTAAACATGTTCCCTAGCTACCCTTGTTAGGAGCTTGTAAGTGACGCCTAGAAAGACCATGTGTCCTTCATACGCTACAAAGAGGCTACATCGCCTACACGAGGCAGACCTTTAGGACATACCCAAATACAATTTTATTAAAGGTGGTTCTTCCGATTTATGTGTATTGTGGTCTCTACGTGATATGAGAGCTGGCACTTTCACATCCCCAATCACAGTACCAGTGGGAACAAACTTGCGGTTTTGATGGTAGACGCAATAATGCATGTTGCCAAGCCCTATTCCATACTGTGGCTAAAAGAACAGTGGTTTAACCACTAAAACGGCGGCTTTTTGTTTAATCTTGGGAATGAAATGGATTCGAGGTCTCAAATTTCAGACACAATGAGGAAAAATACGGCCTTTCATCGATATCAAAATCCCGATACTACTTCCGGGTAAATCAGGGGGTCCAAGACGATCGTAACACGCCCATATTAATGCTGAGTAGTGGAATGAGGCCTAGGCTTAAGATTGGATTGACATACAACACAATGGCCGCATCTTAATGTGAAGGATGGCCATGACCGCGCTATTATAATCATGGTCCAAGTTTAAGCGCTCCCTTGAATTTTATTCCATCTCATTCACATGGCGCGTGCCCCAGTATATTGAGCAATACACCCCTGTATTTTAGTATGATTCCCAGTAACAACATGCATGGTCAGCGGTTGTTTAACATGTGCCCAATCAAGGCTACTGAACTCTCTAATGTAAAAGAGTGAAACATCACTCTTATCAAGGAGTTGACTCTATGTATCAGTCCTTTGATTGGAGTTAATTTCCCTCTTTTGGAGAGTGAATTGCTCACTTCCTCATCGTATGAGAGTGTAATTCGTCGCGAAGAGTACATAAACCAATTCCCCTTTAAAGAGTACCCTTTACTGCACAAAGAATGGTCCCTAGAGTCACTCCGTGAAAGAGTGTTTCACTGGGTTCTCATTTGAGAGAACCTGTCCTTGGTAGATTAGCATGCCTTACCCTCATATTAAACTGTCATAGTTGGTGTGGTATGGGTTATGTTTGTACTATGTGTTTTTGTTTTTGGTAATTTCATTTAGTGTTCAGGTCCCCCAGAAAACCAATGCAAAAAATCGGTCTTCCACACCCCCCCCCATGAACCAGAATGCCACTCATGTATCGCCTTTGAGTCAAGAAAGCAGTAACTTAACATTTTCCTAAAATCGAGTTCTTGCTTAATGTTTGTAAACAGGTACCAGCACCTATTTAAGACATAGTTTCCAGTCTCAATCAAGAGTACAAATATTTTACAATGAAAGAGACATAGAAAACATGAAAATTTGGACACCGAACATAATTTTTTTAACAAAAATGACCCAATGTGCAGAGGTCACATGTGATCCATTGGGATAATGACTGTCGACGCGTATATCTGAGAGTTGCGGGTTTTTTTTTTTTATTTTTGTTCCGAGCCCCGCTGCGGCCATGGGTTGTGCAATTGGGGGCAAGGCACTTTAGCCTCAATTGCTTCGTCACCCAATCCGATATTCGGGTAGCTGTAGGGGGGATATTACCACTAAGATGCTGATCGAATTGTGCGTTTGGCCAAGCTGCCGGCCTAGTGAAGCGAAATATTGTGATGATTTCCTGATGGCGGCGTAATAATAATAGCAACATCGTGTGATCTTGATATAGCGCTATAAAGCCGGTGTATTATTATTATTATCTCTTGCATTCACATAACGATTTGTGTTTGCTAAGTATATACCGCACATCCGTCAAAGCGGCCTTGTGGTTGGGGGGGTCATATTTGGAAAATTTCAATTACCCATGAGGCTGTATTTTGGACTTTTACATAAAACGACTTTTTGGGAATGTATGTAAAGTAGAATTTCCTGAAAACCACAAAGGTAACTTTGAGCATGTCGCTTTAAATATAATGCGGAAAGTTTCAAATTCACCCGTTCTCATGAAATATAGAGGGCGTCATTTCAGTCCTTTATGTTCAAAATAGGAGCGATTCATGGCTAAATTCGCAGACGTTTCATATAGAAGTCCCTGATGCAAATGAGGTATTACACTTGATTCCGTCATCCGCTGTATGACGTTGTGCAGTAGCGCTTACGGAATGATGCTGATTTGCAACAGTGGGACTTCTATATGAAACGTCCTACCGAAATTTAAGTTCACAAAATCACGTACTGTTAGAACTCTCCGCAATTGCCGACTCAAAAACCCCGAACTCAATTAAAACAGGGTTTGTTCATACTAGGGGCGCAGATCTCAAGTCAAATCGCACTGAACCGGAAAGTTGAGTACATTAGGATTTTTTGGATAAAATGAAAGATACATATTTGAAGTCCCTCCAAAGTTTTTTTTACAAGGTTTTACACTATGTTTTACAACTTCACTGCATAAGGGGGGTTCCCTAGGGACCATTTTTTGTTCTTCGGCCGGCGTTTTTTAACCTGCAATATTTTGGTTATTTTTTTGTATTTGTCTACCTTTTAGTTGCGCGTGCATTGGTGCAAAAAAAATTCAAATCCGTCGCGTCGTTTGTTTTGCGTTAATTAGCATGGGTCCCTAAGGACCCCCCCCCTTATCACTAACGAAGTGCCCATGACAACATCACAAATCTTAATAGAGTTACTGTAGATGTCTGATTTTCATAGGCATACACTTAGTGACATAACAAAGAAATAATAATAAAAAAATCTTGGAAGTATAGTAGGCCAATAGTGCCATAATATGTTTTTATACTCGTATAGTCGTTTACTGTAGGAACTATGGTAAATTATACAAGGTTAACCTCAAAAATTATAAATGGCTCGGGACCTTTCCTCTTTGTTGTTTGCTTATATGTTAAATAGGTTTATCCTTTCACATTAAAGCAATCGGCAAAGTCTTGTGAACATGCCGTAAAATGCAGAAACGAATTAGTGTTCTTTTTCGCACATTTTGACGCAAATTAAATCATGTTTGCCCTAATTTCTTCCTTAACACTTTGCTTCATGTTTTTAATTTTTTTATTGTTGATGTCTTTGAGCCTTCTACATGTGGTGGATTTCATCTAACAAATCCTTTGGAAAGTGGTTATATTAGGGGGGGTCCCTAGGAACCCCCCCCCCCACGTTTACAACTAACTAAGTGGCAAACCACCCCTTATGCAGTTAAGTGTTAAACAATAGGCTGGTTAACATAACATTTGCATATTTTTTTAACACTTAGTACTTTACAAAATCTGCTCTACTATAAAGACGAAAGTATTTTATAACATGCGACTTCTTGCACTTTGTAGTGAGTCAATATTCACGAAATACAAAAGACTCTGTCATTTGCAATCATAGCTCTTGGTAAGAAATTTGCATATTTATTCCTTCATTTATCGAATTTTTTGTAGAAATACCTCGTATTTTTCATCATAAAACGTAATAAATAGATTTATTGACGTAAAACACTAAACTTCATAAAATGTGATTCCTAATTGCCCTATGGTTTCAAGTTTAACCCCCCTGAGACCATGGCTTGCTCGAAATTTACAAAATCAAAACCGAGTCCAAATCAATGATTCAACGCAGGGCATGAAATGCGGCAATGGTAATTGATGAAAAGTCCACGGGATTTAAGCCGCGCCCTTATCCTGGTACCGTTCCCACTTTTTGTGAGTTGGTTATACAATGGCTAACAATGTACTCGCGGATATCCGGGCGAACTTGGGTATCAGGTTAAATGAAATCATTTGTTTTATTGGTTAGGTAATGTCTTATCATTGAAAAGGAAAATATTATCAGAGCTAATTGAGACTATTTTCTGTAAGAAGAAGCAATTTAACATTTTTTTTTAAATTTAACAGTTAATTTTTTCAACCACATTTCACAAATTCCTATAATTTCTGTAACTGGGTATGCGGCAATCATTTGAAAAATAGCTTCTTCGCTTGCCATATATTACTTAACTATTTCGTCATTAAAAAAATAGGAATAGCTTTTTCGCAAGTCAAAATTGCAGTGTTGGCAAGGGACTTGGAGAGCAATTTTCCACGTTGGTCCGACATTTGTTATCCACTCCTCGTCAAAACGGGTTTTCATAATTTTCGACGATTTTAAAGAGTACAATACACTGTAAAAATACAACGTAGTTTAGAGTAAAATACTGCAATAGAAGAAAACTATTTATTTTGGAAAACCGTCAAATATTACCATTTTATGTAAGCATTTGCCAACCTATTGACTATATTTAAACATGTTTAAAAGTGAGCTCTTCAAATCCCATAAATACAGGGTTTCATCATTCCAATTCATCGTTATATTTTTTCACACAAACTGTACTTGATTTAAAATTTTTACAACAAATCGTAATTTTGTAGTAATACTCACCGTAAAACTTGGTGGCATTTGTGGCTAGGTCTACTAAGGTAAGTGTTAGTCGTACAAATGGTGTATAAGTTCACAGTTCTTACAGTGAAATTGTGGCGGACTCAATTTGTGAGAAGTGGAAGTCCTCAAATGGATAACTGTGGATAGTCTCATGTTAAACATCATGGATTTTAGTAAATGATATTCCCTACATAATCACATTTTTGTATAGTAACTCACCAAATATAAAAGTTGTGTTGTGATTGATTTATTTTCAGAGTATACTCTAATTATTACAGGAATTTGTTGGGAGAATTGCTGACAGTAAATACTGTAAATTAACGATATTTTTACAGCGTAGGTTAATGTCTGAAGCTAATCAACTACAAAGTAAAGTATATAGTTTGTTTGTTTTCGTTGCTTTTCTTTCTTAAGCTATTCCTTTTAGTGTTTCCTTTAAAACTATATAAACGAATTGAAGACAGACATTAATTATAATGAGTTACATGTATACATTCAGATGTAGTTTGATGTAGTTTGCTTTATTCACTTTGAAGCTCCAGCAACAGGCTCTTCCTATTTAGAAGAAACAATTTCAACTGAAGGGATTTTCGGAAAGTTCTCGTACTAATAAAAATCTACTTTATGAAGTTACTACTGTATTCATGGTATTGGTAATTTTAGGTGTGAGTGAATTTATAGTGGAGATGGGACGGGTGTTTAAGAGACCTCGTAATGGAGATGGGATTCAGGTGTAAGGGACATCATGATGGAGATGCACTCTAAGAAACAATACGGCAATATGACTATTTTTCGATTTTAAACTTTTTAAAACGTTTAAGCATAGTACAAATGGTATTTAATTTCACTGTTTTTACAGTGAAATGATAGTGACGGACCTCATTCGTGAAGATGGCCGTCCTCACATGGAGAACAGTGACATAGTTTCATGTTTTTAATTGATATCGTGGATTATTTTAATATTGTTCACTCAAAAAAAATGCTGTTATTCAAGTAAATGTAACGCGGCTTTAACCATCATCAAGGGATTTCACAAAACTCCAAAAACATCGTGAAGAGGTAAAGATCCCGAATTGAATTTTGACTTGTCCCATACGTCAATTCCGTACTTCTTAACAACAGGCGAATTTCTGTACTTGATTGAAAATTAAAAAGTACTAGTATAAACTCAAATACCAGTATAGGGCATATGTCATTGCTGTTTGTATGTGCTATAATCACTCTAAAACTGTGCGTAGTAATTTGACAACTTTCTTTTTTCCTTATATGTACCGTACAACGGTAAACAGTAAATGGTAAATACTATTTTATTACTAAACGCTATCCATCAATGAGATAATTAAATATGTTTAGTTTTAAACACGGTAATTAAATTATAGTAAGAATGTGTAATTATTTCTAAACATGATTTTTTTACAATGCACATCAAGATTTTGTATCTTTAACTCATCATACAAAAATGGAAAAACAAACTTATTTTGATCATATTATGTCTTCGTTGTTTCTTAACTGTGCATAGAAGTCACGCTAATATTTACAAATTGAAATACTTAAGAAGCGTGTTTGCTTTGAATTCATAAAAAGGTACTGGCAAATGTTTCTTAGTACATACAATATTTTGTCTAGGAATAAATCAGAAGACAGATGAGTTAGTCTTTCATTTTCTTGACCGACCCTCCTTCCTGCCAGAATTAGAAAGGAGACCTGAAATATTGAGAGTTTTGGCTCCCAACTGTCTTCAGACCGATAACATGGATAACGTTTTTACAAACGAAACCCACCTTTTCGTCCATACCGCCACAATAAAAAAAAAAAAAAAAAAAACTCTCTGCCTACAAATTAAATTCCATTACATCAGTACTAATTATGCAAGTCGTGTAAGAATCGTGATCTCTTTAGAAAGGTCAGGCCTTCTGCCAATCCGCGTGAAGCCCGCCACGGAGGTCACGTAATTGCCCAATCAGCGTAACGCCCAACTGCGTGACTCGAGTTTACGATGCATGACCTATCACCTGATGTGATCCCGCGGGAAACGTTCAGTCTGCTGTATCCTTTCATAGGTGCGTACACGCATTGCGAATTGCTGTCATTTTCAAGGTCTTTTTACATGTTGGAGCGGGCAAGTATCATTTTAATGCATTTTTACGTAGGCATATCGCGTAGGGAAGCTAGACAGAAAGCTTGGATAATCAGGGTTGTGACATTAGGTTCGATTTATGAAGAAATATTGTCGAAAATCGTGTGTGGAGATCCAAATTTTACTCGTCCACACATTTGGAAATTGAAGTCAGTATTTTCGTAATTAAAGTTCATGAATTCATGTCAAAAAAAAAAAAAAAAAAAAAATAGGTACTTGACGTTGTGATGTAATTTGACGACAAGACGAAGGCTGGTTGTAATAAAATACTTGAGAAACTGATTTACCGAGTCACGTGCGTCATTCAGAAGGAGCGCAAGGTTCTGTCCCTTGCAACTTACCCGCGAGTCCTCCGGGGCGCTTCCCGCCGTTCCCGCTACACCAGTATAGGGCATATGTCATTGCTGTTTGTATGTGCTATAATCACTCTAAAACTGTGCGTAGTAATTTGACAACTTTCTTTTTTTCCCTATATGTACCGTACAACGGTAAACAGTTATGGTAAATACTATTTTATTACTAAACGCTATCCATCAATGAGATGATTAAATATGTTTAGTTTTAAACACGGTAATTAAATTATAGTAAGAATGTGTAATTATTCTAACATGATTTTTTTACAATGCACATCAAGACTTTGGTATCTTTTAAACTCATCATACAAAAATGGGAAAAACAAACTTATTTTGTATCATATTGAGTCTCTTGTGTTTCTATAAAACGTGTGGCATAGAAGTCCACGGCTAATATTGACAAATTGAAATACGTAAGAAGCGTGTTTGCCTTTGAAATTCGATAAAAAGGTACGGCAAATGTTTCTTAGTAATACAATATTTTGTCTTAGGAATAAATAAAGACAGATGAGTTTATTCTTTCATTTTCTTGACCGACCCTCCTTCCTGCCAGAATTAAAAAGGCAGTCGCGGATCCCGGGAGGGGGCGCGCGCCCGCCCCTCGGTAATTCTGCAAATTCTGCAAAATCATCCCAGTTTGGACAAGTTAAGCCTTTCAGCCCCCGGTAACTTAGACGTTTTTCAAGTCCTGCGGATCCCCGCCCTGAAAGAGACCTTGAAATATTGAGAAGTTTTTGGCTCCCAACTGTCGTCAGACCGATAACATGATAACGTTTTTACAAACGAAACCCACCTTGCGTGCATACCGCCACAATACGAAATGATTTTCGTGGTCGTTAAATGGACTTCGTTGATATTTTTGTTTTGTTGATAATTGAATTGGCTCCTGAATGAAAGGGATTAGCAGCGATTAATTCAAGAGAATGGAAAAAATGTGGAATGCAGTGTTTAACTTATCAATCAGGGAAAAGGGTCTGTACATTCATATAACTGCTTAAAAACCCACAAATAGTGAAAAAATGAAGTATTTTGGAAATTTGGTCATACAGTCTTCCGCAAATAGACCGACAGCGACGGCATCCTCAAATACTGGCACTAAACAGCTGATTGTGGTTTAACACCAGTACAGAATAACACAGGTCTATTTGTGTTGAGGTCAGCTAATATTGAGCATGGGGCACAATATCACGCGGAAAGCTGTGATATTCACCGGGAAGGCCTTTTGATGCTCACGAAGTCGGAATTTTGAACCACGTATAAAAATGTAACAGAATCAGGTAAAAAGTACTGCATTGTGTTAAACCGATTTCAAGCCAACCACCTTGCAGGTTTGTTCGCATATCCATGCTAGTAACAAATTATAAAAATATGATTTTGATGATTTCTTTGAATGTTCGGATAGCCAAATCGCGCTGCCATCCCTTTTACTAAGTAAAGCCATATATCAGTAATGAATAATTTACAGGCAAATTGACACAATCTGATGTGCATTTTCTGGCATTTCAAGTTGTGCACCTAAGCCACTTTTGGAATAACCCTTCTGGAGTGATTTTATTACAGAATACCTGATTTACAACACAAAGCTATTTTAGGCTTTTGCGTTTCATCAGGTGAAGAAACATATATAAACGCAATACTAACACCAAAAACGTCTGTTTTGAACCAAACATTAGGGCGCCCTATATGCAAAATTTTTCGTTTCCTTGAAGGCAATGACATTTCTAATTGCTGTAAAGCGGTATTGGCTGGTTAATATCTATCTTTTCAGTGTGTGATGGCCCTACATTTCTTTCTTTCTTTATATTAATGCTTTTTATATTCAATTTCGAACCTGTACTTTTGCATGGATACAATAAGTACAATTTGTGCCTAATGATATTGGAATCTCTGAGGGTCTTTTTTAATTTGAATTGTAATATGCATCGTGCAAGGGCTCAAGCGAGCGATATCACTATTGCTTCTCCACAAGTCACTAATCACATGTGTGCATTATTATCTTTTTTCTTATTTAACGACAACATACGTCTTCTTTATTGATAATACTATAAATAGGACACGACATAACGATAGCTGAATTAATGTTGAACAAAATGTTTTCTATTAAGGCGGCAAATTTAAATCCTAGACAACAAACATGTTACAACATACATCACACCTGGTTTCCCCAGCTCTTGGGGGCCGACGGCCCTCTGCAGCGTTGTCAAAGTCATAATATCAAGCTTCTTTCTATTGACACATACGCAATATGATGAGAATGGTGGTTAATTTTTGGAACTCACAGTGGCGTTGAAGGAACACAGGCTGCACTGTCGCATGGCGGTCCTAAAACGAATTTCAACCAAATACAAGCCCTAATATTTTATAATGTAACTTCAGTAGTTTTGTTGATATCATAAACTGTCACTCTGTCACTCACTCTGCTGTGACAGGCGTAGATGGTTCAGAAAATGTATTGCAGTCGAAATTTCCATGTGTGTTTATGATTTGTGACGATGAAATCAGACCAAAAAGTGTTCAAGTTGTTACCAATGAAAATTGGCATAATTTAGTCAAACATACCACCTGCCAAACCCCATTTATCACAAACAGTGTTGTGATTAGATACACATCACTTGCCCTTCAAATGCAAACAAATAACACGATACAGTTTATTTAATATGTTGATACCCCGGAAAAAAGAAACATAGATGGTCAACCAAATCATGCATATTTTATGCTATTAGTCCCCTAACTCCTAAACCACTGATGCAAAAAACTGTAAAAACTTTCCAGACACCTTATATATTGAACAATAAGGTTAGCCAAAAAATCCTAATATTTACTCCCAATTTGGGTTTTGCTTGAGGAAATAGGTCATGATTCTGAATATTTGGAAATTTGGGTTGGATGGAAAGCTTAAGTAACGTATATTACATATAAACAATAAGTTGAAAATTGTCCCACATTTGTTGAGTATTTTGCCCTTCTTAATTTACCCCCCGAATAGCTTCCTCGAAAACGATATCCGACAAATCCACATCGCAGGCAAATGGTGGTGTCAAAGTGATGACCATCCATAATTTACGCAGTCGTTGTGACCATCATATCGCGTTGTTGCACGTCAATAAATATTAAACACAACGGAAATGACACAAAATATGTCATCTGTAACTTTGTTTTTTCTCAATTTTATTATTACTTTCATTAATCCATCATATTACAGTGTCACAATACAATTCGCGTAAACCGATTTTTTGTCTCACTTTGACGTCACGAGTTGGGCGCTTTTGATCAATGAGCCGTGGCGAAAAATCCGCCGTTTTCTTCGTATGTCAAAAAACAAAAATTAAAATCCTCTATTTTTTGGTTCAATGTTTCTACCTCCATTGTATTTATTTTTGTTCGTGGGGGTGGGGGGGTTGAATAATTTCGTGATGTATGTCCATATTTTTATGTAATGTAGTCAAACTGAGCTTGACTAAAAATCTTTACATATTTCCTTTAACGGAGCGACTTTCGGCCTTAGATCTGCACCCCTATTTAAGAGATAAAGGATGAGACCACACCGTTATTACAAATAATGGTGATTTTTGATACGGTCTTGTGAGCCTGTTAGACTCCGACTAGCGGCGAGCCATTAGGCGAGCCGCTAGGTCGGAGTTAGATGCAAGCCAGACCTATCAAACTCCACTTATTTTTTCATAACGGTGTGTTTTTAAATTCTTTTTAAAAAAAAAACGCGTGTTTTTTTGTTTTTAATTATAATAATTATGAGTAAATGTAGAGTATATTTCGTTTTTTTTAAATTCTTGAAGCAGCGTTAGTTTTTTCTTAATTAAAACACCAATTGTGCTGTTTTATGTTTTCACTTGGTGTCAGGAGTCTAAACACCAACGTCCTATAGTCGATAATAGGTGTACTCTTCTGGATGAGATAATCTTATTTGTTTAGGAAAGCTGATCTATTTAAGAAATGGCCCCATCGTGTGAGAAGATTATCCTATTCACTGGTTAAGCCGTTTGAATGTTATTTAGTCAGTCTTGGATAGTTCAAGTATGTCCTTCAAATACCCTTTTTACAAAAACACGTAGATCTGATCCCGGATTCTGACAACAACACGAAATAAAGATCTTGATACAGAGTATTCGAGGTGACTACCGAATGTTGACCGCAAAATATTCTTAACCCTTCCTCCAAAGTACACTACTAGGGGTATTTCTATTATTGAAAACCACAAAACTTCTCCAATGGTCGTTTTTTGCTTGCTTAATTAACACAACTCTGCGTACAACTTTTTGCTTTCTGTATGCCAGAACAATCTTCAAATTTCCGAGATTTAATAGCCGTTTTTTGAGCTGCTTACCGTTTCAAAACAGCATCCCTACAGCTATCATTCCACCAAGGAGCAGATTTTTATTACAAATTTCTCATTTTGCTGTGAAACGAAAGGAATATCAGCCGCCAAGGAAATATTACGGCAAAAACTGCATTCCAATCGCATCAACACCGAATCAGCTCAATAATAGCCATTCGGTCCCTGAAAAAAGACTAGTTACAGTTATCCTTAACTTAACCCAGATCAGCATCTTTAAATGACCATCTCTGGTAAGGTCTAGGACAATTATGAATACCAGACACGGAATTAAAATGTGATGAAAAATGGAAAGTGATCACTACCAGGCTCTACATTGAGACACATCCCAAGAGCAACAACAGCAGCAGCTAAATTATTAGAGACCAAGGTAAGATCCCGAGCGAAACTTGCCAGAGCGAGGATCAGTCGGCGTAACCCCGACCATTCATTAAAAAATACCCAAAGTAAAAACTCTCAATAAACATCCTCCAAAATATTACCATTCTTATCAATTTTTAACTGCCCCATAATGGATTATAAGCATTAAAATCCCCACAAACGACACCAATCATTTACATCTAAAAATATTACCCAAGCCCAATAAAAAAACCGTCATCCAAAACATTAATTTGCAAATGTAAACAAGGAGTATAAAAATTAACCACATTCAACAAACTATTCTCAAGGCAGATTTTAACAACCTGAACCTCCATACCATGTGGCTGGCGGGAATATTAATAAACACTATATGAATACCCTTCTTAATAAAAAAGCCACAGACCACCATGACACACCATCATACGTCATGCCTTTCCCTCATACAAACATACCCACTTCATATTAAAATTCAAATGAGGCTTCAACCATTTTCTTGGACACCACAGATTAAATCAGGGCCGAATCGCCAATATCATATACATACTTTTCAATTTCCTGGGCCATGAGCACTCAAAAATTTGAGCATCCATGAGAAATGTGAGAAAGTCATAAAAAGAACAAAAAATTTAACGATCCACAGCATTGAGAGGATTTTTGATAATGCCAAGAATTTTCAGTCGAAACATTCTATCACAAAATTTATCCATACCACGGACAATAAAGTTTGCAATATAATCACTGTTTCTAGTCTTCGTCGAAAAATATTCATGAATATATGCACCAAAAAAGGCACACAGCTGGAATGATGAAAAAGTTTATAAAATGGGATAATCGTTTGTGAACCATCATCCTTCTCAGTATTTGTTCCAACCTCACGGGTAACTTTATCCTTCTGAGACAAAAGCTGAGTAACCGAGTCCTCTCTTTGGCGAACCCTAACCAGTGGGAGAGTAAGTAGTAAGAAGAAGAGTAGGAAGTAGTAACAGCACCACCCCCACTATAATTCTCATATGTGCCGAACAGATGAACAGATGATATACGATCCCAAACCCAATTTTATGGATCGGAGAGCTCCACTATCTCTTTTTAAACAATATTAACCAGGCCTGAATATGAAAGATGTTTTTCTGATCTAATATTGATTTTTCTCATCTCTGATAGTTTGACAGCAAGCATAGGCAGTGAATGTTCTGCCACCACAACGACAACAACAAGGACAGTTATCACAATCATCAAAACTCATGAGCAGATCCACATCTTACACATCTCGGACTCCCTTTACAGTTTTTAGCCACTGACCCACGTCTCGACATTGGAAAGCCAGCGGATTACTGCAGGAGGAAACATAGTTTCTAATTGGAACAATTGATAACCAGAGGAAAATCTCATATGGGTTCGTTCAAACGAAAAGGTAAATTATAACAACAGAGAGGGAATTTTCCAACTTGCCATCTACACGACGCCTTCAAAACGCTGAAACATTAGACGACATTATCTTGCACAGGGCCTCCCGAATATCATCAGAAGAGAAGAACTCTAAAGGCCACACCCAGATATAACCCCTTTACAAGGTTTTTCATTGATAGGAACTCCGTAGCAATAGACCATCTTCCGAGCGTGGAGGCAGCTTTCAATTCGGGTATAGAACAGGTAATAAGAACATTCAGACGATATTCCAACTCTTAGTCATCGTAATAAAGTGTTATTTTAGATAAGGATAAGGCAGATCTTTTTGTGGAGACATTCGCTGCGGTTTCTAGTAATGAAAATCGTTCGCCTGAGTTCTCTCGTAAAACGTTTGGCAAGCAGAAAAAAACCAGGGTAATAAAATAAATCGGTAATATAAGAATCCTACTGATGACGATTTCTCAATGTCTGAACTGAATCTATGCATTTATTAGGTGAAAGATTCAACTCCTGGTAAAGATGGTATTACTTATGGTATGTTGAAACATACCTGATACCTGTGTTGGAAGAGCGCTTTGATCGTCTTATAAATAAGAGCTGTATGAGGGTATTTGGCAATCTTCTTGGAGGAGGCGGTTCTGTGTCTATTTTAAAGCATGTAAAGATCCCGCAGACCCTTCTTCTTTAGTCCCAATCGCTCTTACTTCTGTGGTTTGCAAGATTATGGAAAAGTTGATAAATAATCGCCTGTTTGGTTTCTGAGAAAATCATCTTTTTTCACCCCATCAAAGTGGTTTCCGTCGAGGTCACCGGATACTGATCATCTTTGTGAGTGGCTGAGTTGATATTAACAAAGGAATCTGTAATAAAGAAGAAAAGACCCTTGGTGTCTATTTAGATATAGAGAAGAAAGTACGTATGAAATGGTTGTGGAGGGATGGTGTGATTATGAACAAATGTCTCATCTTGGTATTAGTAAAAGAATTATATTGGGTTGGTAGTCGGAGTAAAGGAGGAGAATAGGTCCAAGGCTTAATGGTTGGCTACTTTTCCAAATCTGTTTAAACTGTAATGGGGTTCCCCAAGGGGAGAGTTTTGAGCCCTACACTTTTTTGATAATGGTAATGATATGGTAGGAGAAATCTTACCTCAGGGGTTATCTTTTTCACAATATGCTGATGATGTTGCTTTGTGGGGAAGATCATCGTAATGTCTCCTTGTTGATCGAAGCTCAAAGGCTCTTGACTCTGTCAGCGATTGGTGTAATGATGGGGTTTTAATTTAAAATTTCTTCTCAGAAGTCTGTTTTGTGGTATTTGTTAGTAATGCCAAGCATACTGAGGTAAAAGTAAAGCTTGTGGGGAATCAGATTAATGCAGCAAGGTGTTGTATTAAGTTTTTAGGTTTGATCTTTGATAGCAAGTTGACTTGGCATAAGCCTATGATCTCATGTTAATAGATGTAAATGAAAAAGTAATTTGCATGCGGATGTTATTTCTGGATGTGATTGGGGTTCTGATAGTAAACGCTTGTCGTTATACAAAGCCTTATTCGCCCTTGTGAGGGATTTATGGGTGCGAAGTCTTTGATTCGCATGGCGATAGTGTGAAGGAAAAAGGTTTGGATTCTATCCAATATCAGCCTTTAAAATTGCAACAGGTGTATTAGGGGAACATCCTTTGCTCCCTTCAGGTGGAATGTGGCGATCCTCCACTGTAAAACATAGAAGAACTATTCTTCTTTGAGGAAAAGTTTCAAGCTAATCTTGATTTATTCATTAATTTCATCCTGTTAAAATATTCTTGCTGATGTTGGCAGTATATTATGCAGAGGATTAAAAAAAATTCTTAACTACCACGGAACCTGTTGGGATGAAGTTCAGCAATAGTAATTATTGTTTTCCCTACTGTGCCCATTTGTTTTCCTTGTTGGCATCTGAGGAATTCCCAATATCTTTGGGAGATTTTTGATGTGTGAGTAAATTGGATTTTGACTGTGATAAGAAATGCAAGGCTGGGATGAGACATAATTGGTTTTAAAACTGGGGTTGGTAATTACCTAACTTTTTTTGATGAGGGGAGTGTAGTAAAAGTAAATAGGTGATGGTTCTTGGTTAGTAAGGTTGGTCTTGGGTTTGTATATCCTCATTTTGTCTTTAGGCAGGACTGTGGCTAAACTGACGGGGTTACAGTATAGACTGCTGAGCTGAGTTGGGATTCTTAAGGACTCTCAAGTGGATTGAGGAGGTTTACGTCCATACAAGGTTTGTATTTTTCTGTGTCTCAGTGCCTTCAAGCTTTGCTCTCAATTAATGCCACATAATCGGATTGTCATTGAAATTCACAATGTGTTATCTTTACAAGTGTGGGGTGTCGGTTTTCTTTGCCTGGGGTCCCAAGTCACTGTGGGGGTCGTGGCATGAAGGGGCACGATATAATTGCTAAGATGCATCTAGGAAGTGTGGTGAGATTGTATATTTCCTGTTAAATTTGGCCCTCTCAGAGATTGTAAATTCTTTATTAAGGTCTGAATATGCTCGACGATGGCAGAAAGATTGGGTCTGTTCTTCTCCAAAATTAGGACTAAAGACAATTCGGACCTAATGTATCTCTATCTCATAGTAGTACTAATTTGGGGCCCCGTAGGAGAAGTTATGATTCACCAGGCCTGAGATTGGGTAGGTTGACCTTATTAATCATTATCTTTTTCTTTGGGGAAGGGCACCAAATGGTTGTGTGATGTCTGTTGGGGTTCCAGAGACCCAATAAATCATGTGTTTCTTATGTAGTAAAGTATGATGAGCAAAGGAAAGCATTTTGATAAATTTGAGTTTAATTGGTGTAGTCCCTTAATCAGTGAGATTTTAGGAGGAAAATCCCCTCCATTGAGGCTGTTTGTCACTTTATTAGAAGCATGTGATATTCAAAAATTTAATTAGTGCTGGCAGCTGGGCCTTAAGTCAGGGATTTCTGTTTATAGCTGTCCTCCAGTTTGTTTTGTTTTGGCTCTTTTTAGGTTGTCCTTTTTATTTGTTTGGATGTTTTTTCTTTTTTTTCCGGATAATGTTGTGGCACAAAACCTCAGTTTGAGTATAGGTGAAGCCAAACCATTCAACCAAACCAACCAAACCATGTTGACGCAGGTGTGCTCAAAGGAAGTTTTTAGCCCTCTTAAGCCATTCTTAAATAGGGGGCTATGTCTTACGGCTATCACTATATAGCACTCGATTGCATTATATAAAGAAAACAAAGGCAGAAAGTCCCTTCTCTTTTGCATACGCTTCTCCCTCATTTTTATTTTTAAATCCCGTATTCAGTGATCAGGGCGTTACGGCCGTACGGTTAGCTATGTTCAATTGTTACCATTTAAAGTTAAAAGCCACATGTTTAAATTGTCCTTTTTGAAGATTTCCAATACTTTGGATCACTAGCTTGGCTGATCTTGACGATATACATGTATTTAGCTAAACAAAGATGTTAATCCGACAATCACAATACGCTTTTGTATTGAGTCACCGAAAGATTCCAATACTTGGAATCACTATCTTGGCTGATTCGTATCGATATAACTTGTTATTATCTAAACCATCGATGGTATCCGACCATCAACAATTAGCTTTTTTATTGAGTCACCTGTTCCTTCATCGTTGTTTATTCAACAATGACTTGAGCAAATTGTTTTAGTGTCCGTTTTTTTTTGGGGGGGGGGGGGGGGGGGTTTCCCTTTAAAACAGTGAAGAAGACATTTTGTCATAACTTACAATCACTACTTGGCTGAATCGTACACGACAGAAAAGCTCTAACAAGTAGATGGCAATCTTTGTTCACAATTAGCTTTTATATTGAGTTATTTCACTTGTTTATTTCTTTCATTTGTACCACCAGTGGCCGAGGTGTTCTAGAATTTTCCTTGTTCAATTGCCCTTTTTTTGTTTACTATGAATATTCATCAGAACCTGTTATTTTTCCCCTCTCTTCCGGAAGTGTCCAGAGACCACTTTCGGAAAAATAACGGTGTGATGAAGATTCATAGGTTTAATACGGTCTCTCTGCCCGCTTTCGTAACTATAATGGACAGTTGAACAAAAGAAACACAATTGATAATGATGAAAAGGTCTAGACCAGGGGGTGAAACGCATTCAAAACCAGTCTCCGTGCTGGGCGCTGACCATTTGAATATTGCACGGAATAATAATTATCAGTTTGGGTGCTGTATACACACCTAATGGTCAATTCGATACAAACAATCCGCCCAAAATATCAGTTGTTGGATGTTGGGTGGCGATTGGGTGGTTAAATTTTGTCCTACCCATGGTCACGCAACGAATGAAATGACGCGTCAGTTGTCTTGATTTAAAGAAACCGCCTCAATGAATAATCTTTCAACCTAAGCGCGCTTGCATTATGAGAAAAAAGAGTATCTGATCACAATGATCCAGGTAAACTATTATTACACCTGGCCACCGCTCTAACACATACATTAATTGTATCACTACCGATTAGTGGTATATGCAAAGCGCACCACAGTATGTGGAAGAAGCGGAGGCATCCATTGCTTTCTATTGTTGTACTCTAGGTTTTCTTTGTGGTCGGCAAAACATTCGAGACGGTTGATTTCTAAAGATTACGAACGTTTTTGCCTCTTCTCTATCTATATAGAACCCTCTTTGGGCTAGACGTATACAAGTGGTTAAAGTGAGTAGCACACTTGGCATGAGATGGGCGTCCCCTGTGTATGCTTTTTCAACGCAGTCTTGCAGCGGTGACGTCAAGAAACCCATAATTTAATGACGGGCGTTGGGGGTCGTCATTTTGTTTGTTGAATTCGGAAAATAACAATTAATATAAGTGATTGAAAATTTCCGATTTTTATGTTTTCGAAGTAATATCTTCTTATTCCATGTGTGTGCGTTGCGTTGTGTTTAGGTGAGGGGGCAAAACACTAAATGGAATTAACAACAACACAGACAACCTTAGTAGACCACAAATGCACTATGAGGTAAGGCATGCTCTTATATCGCCTCATCAGTTGAGTAGCATCTAACATCAAGTCTAAACCATGTATTTCTGGGTATCATAAATCATACTAAACAACAGGGGTGTATGTGCTCAATACACAACTGAAAATGAAGCTATTAACTGCTCCATGGGAATTGATATTTTTTTAGCTCATAATGAAGATTAACCTGTTTATGATTAAATAGCCCTGGTCATGTGACATGTAGTTGTCTTCCAGAGTCTGCTTTGCGAGGGACTGTTATATAATCCTCCAAATCTAAGCATATCATTGCGCTATCCAACCGGCAATAGCTAATAGGTCTTTGGGTGCTTTTATAAAGGGCTGTCTCAAGTCATCCTCTTTGTATGTATTAAAGGCTTTTTATCTAGACATCACTTACAGTCTCCATAACAAAGGAGAGCTATATGCAGCAACATCTCCCTGACTAAATCTTTTAATTTAGGTCCGAAATGTTATTGAAATGGAGCATAACAGATAGCATGCTTAAGAAGTTTTCTCATAGTTTTCCTATTTTTTTTTTAGATACAAGTGTATTTGGGATAAAACACCATTGCGTATTACTCTGGTTCAGAGCCCTTTTTTTTTTTAAAAATTTTTTTCTTTGGGTGAAATCCGCGGTATTTTGGACCCTAAACTACAAGCAATATATCATTGATAACTAACCCTGTCCCGTGACCTCGAAGTATTTACGATCCCAGCAGCGAGTTGGCCGGCGTCCTATCATGGGGAGTATGGCATGGTTTTGGGGCAATAACGTAAAATGGGCCTCTCGAGCGGCTACTTGCGTATAACGTATTGTAAAACCCGCAACTCAATATTGATGTGAGTATAACTCTTGATGATTAAGAAGAGGGCCCCTCATCTCGGCCGGTGTCCGTCCTTTCAACTAGAAAAAAAACACATTCATACACCAAAATTTTGTATCATAGTACCCAGAAATCATAATATGATGCCAAAGACCTCCCCCCGTGATTTGGCCTTTATTGTATTGTAATTTTTTTTTTTGGTTTTATCACGCATTTGTTTAAACTTTTACTACATGAAACATCATGGACTCATACTTATACTTATTTTATACCACATCGGGCCCAGCTCGGTCAAACAGCGTTCATATAAAGGGGTCAAATATATGTGTATTTCCTCGTGGTTTAACACTGTGAACATAAAGGTTTTTTTATTATAAAATCATTCCATTAACACATAAAGGTCTTGATTGGGAACTTAATCATTCACCACACCCTGGTAACCCTGCATTTATATCCGACAATAGAGAAGGTTAATTTCGGTCTTTTCAGGTGTTAGCTTTTTTCAATGTTCAAGTTCAAACAAACGGAACAGTAAAGTTTCCCTACAACTAGATGCTTTTTTTTGACATTGTCAACATGACAAGATCCGGGCATTGACTGATTGGAAGAATGGTTTGGGCGGAATGGTACCCTCGTTGATATACGGCCCGGGATGTCTGCAAGATTTTAATTGGGAGAAAAGGATGCGGCATGTTTCAAATGATTTTGAAGTATTTAACAAGAGAAGCGAGGATGGAATTATGCCTCCACGATCTCTACCTGTGCAAGTGAAGATAGGGCAATTATTAAGGACATTATAGGGTTTTCCGTGTTTGAAAACACAATTGCACTTAACAATTGATACGCTTGCCCCAAGTACGCAGGTTGGTAAAACGTGGAGAAAATCGATACAAAACTCAAGACCACCCCCGAGGCAGGTCATAAATAATAGATCCGATGTAAGATCAGAGTTCTCGAAATCAATCCCGTAATCAATTAGTTTGAGCATATTTCCTTTTCCTGGCTGGATAAGGGTTGGAGATATCCCCTCCAATATTCTCTACGGTGGGTGATGAGAAGGCTTTTGATCTGAGTGCCTTGCCTACGTTCCATTTTGGCGTAGGATGGGAAGTGATGGATTTTGTTGCACAATTTTCGAATTAGTCCCTTGCCATTGAATAATTCCGTGCTTTGCACCGATCTTCCGCTTCCAGAGATTTTCTCTAGATAATTTTGAACGATCAGGGCGTGAAGAACGCGATCATCAGCCTTCAGTCATAGACCTACCTGCGTAAGCAAGCGAAGGATATTCCAAATAAACATAGGAAGAGTTTTGGAAGGCAAGGCCACAGGCTTGTATGTAGCTGAGTGGACCCCCTTTAGATGGCATTCCAAGGTACGATTTAATTACATTCGTGTGAATAATGATCTAACATTTCAATCAAGCTGGGTATCTTGTACGCTCATGAAACAGTCAAAGATACTAAGAGATGGGGACTTCATTTGAACATAAACCCTTTAGCTTATACTCATTACGGATAGCTGAACTATCATGTTTAGAAAATAAGTTTCTGACGTTTAGAAGACACCAGATCAAATAATGTCCTGGATTTCCCACGGAATGTAATCAAACAGCCTAGGAACTTCTCAGAAGCATCTTCAACAGTTTTTAAGCACATTATACCCCGATTTTAAAAGAAAGTTCAGTAGGACTTTCCTCTCTGGTGGAAATTGGGGGGACTTACAACTTATTGGATTTAAGGTTTTTGGAGTTTAATGACGTGTTTTTATACTATAAATTTCGTCCATAAGCCTTCTGGTGTCTACGTTTATCGGATGTGATTAAACAAAAATCGGCTTGCAAATGGAAGAGTTATTTATTTTGATCCTTTTAGATTACTCACCAAAACATTTTCTTTTGGGGTATGAAATAATGGGATTGAAAACCATAAGAAATGAGATGATTGGACTTATGGTCCGCCTTGGAAGACCCCCCCCCCCCCCCCGTCTAAATTTAAACAGTTCTGAATCCAGTCCTGGTCTTAATTCTTCCTTGAAGTCTGGAATAAAGGCGCTCCACATAGTCAAATGGACCGGGAATATTGTTTCTACAAGAGTATTGTCGATCCAAAAATATGTCCACGGAATCCAAATCTCCGCAAGATCAAAAAATGTGACGTGAAGAGCCACGTTTGTTCATTTTAAATAATCGTGGTGTACATCCAACTCGTTCATTACTGTGGGTGTTGCTCAATGCACCCATTGATTTCCTTTTAAGAAGGACGTTTGAGTCTGTGATAATCAAGAAGCCCATTGGTGATCTAGTTACGTTTTCAATCCGGTCTTCTATTACTATGGAAAAGTTTACCATGCAGACGTCAAAGAACCTGGTTAGAAGTTGAGACTGATCGTCATTGGTACCAAGCAAAGTTATGTTCAAAGAGTGGTTACACACTCATAAGTTCCATACAGCGTAGCTGATTGAATGGGAGCGGTCACAAACTGTTTTGATCAGACTTTTATAATCAAAACTTAATCGTCATAGACATACAATATTTTTTTCTCCAAGTTTTTCCTCATTTAATTGTGCCTTAATATTCCTCAATGTGTTAATTCAAGTAGCTGTCAAGATTTAGGCCCTAACTCAACAGAACTTAATTAAGCCAGGTGAACTTTCATGCAAAAGTTAATGTGCAAGCCAAGGAACGCGCATGCACTCCCAAAGAACCAATCAGTGTCGTATCTGGGGTCGGAGTATAGAGGCTACTCAAACGGTGGCATAAAAAAGGGAAATCATGGAATGTCTTTGGAAGAAAATTGAGGTCTGGTTTGTGAAAGGAGATATAGCCGCGCCGGGAGCCACTCCCCGGTGCTCCATAGACGATAACGGAATAAAGCTGAAATAATGTTGCGTGAAGAGTCACTGAAGATCGATTGCCCTATTTTATCACACATTGTCCCGGACTATGAGTACGGCCGGACCATAATACTTCCTACACCTGTACAATCACATGAAATTTGAATGGAAATCATGAAAAAATCAGTCGGGACGTCTGTATTTCCCCTGAACAAACACGCTTTTTTCCTCCCCATAGGTGCTGCCTACGCCACTAGGGCCATGTCTTAGGCGCCGAGATTCCAGCACCTATAGATGGGATCTTCGCTACATGTCCAAGGGTTACACAGTGGGAGGGGGTGTTTCCCATTTAGATGATGACGCGTATAGGCCTATTATATGTTAACACCCAGCAATCATTGTCCCACCCCATGGCCCTGTCCGCCATCCAAAGACCTCCTTCCCATTTGTTTTGACAATTTGAAATCTTCTTTCCTTCATCACACCCCAAGACCTCTACTTTTTTAGAAATGTTTGCCATAATTTTCACCCAAATACCTCTTTAAAAAAAATAGCAATTTCCATTCCATTCCCCAAAACTCCCCTTATTTATAGGCAATCTGGCTGCCTTTCACCCATAACCGTTTTGGCACATGTCCTCTATCACGAATGCTCTAGCTACCAATTTTCATCCAAGACACGGCCTTTTTAAAATTTAGCAAATTTCCATCCACCAAACATCACCCTTATTTAAATGGGAATTTTGGCTCCTTTCACCCAAGAACCTTTTGGCACATTCTCTATCACTAGAATACCCCTATCTTTGAAAAGCACAATCCCGTACACCCTTATTTTTTCATATGGTGAAATTAAATTTTTTAGTGCGCTTCGCGCAAAATTCAAACAAAATAGTCATTTGAAAGACTATTTTCAGACGGAAATTCAAACGTTGCATTATAAACAAAAATTGGTGGTGTACAATTGTGTGCCCGGGGGGGGCGGGGGGGGCGGCACTCACCTATAAATGTATCTGGGTGTAAGGCTCGCGCCGCTTCCAAACCCCTGGGCAAATTCGGTGAACAGAGGACTGGAAAAATAGGGATCTAGCAGTCAAATTGCCCTCAAATAGGGGCTTCAGAGTGATAAATTGCCAAAATTTTCTAAAATTTAGGTCTTTGGGTGAGATTTTTGGGAAATATTCCTAACAAAAAAATGAAGTTTTTGGGTGAAAATTTTCAACATTTCTCCCAAAATAGGGGCCTGTTGGGGAAAGTGGTAAATTTTTCACAAATATTGGGTCTTTGGGTGATTTTTTTTAAATGGGGGTCCGGTTGTTGACAACGATGTCTGTGAAAGGGGGTCTTAACATCCTTACATACGCGTGGTTTCCAATATGGTAAGTAACCCCCCCCCCCCGGATAGTGTGGCCCGGAAGGAGCAAGAATTTTGCATCAGAGCTTGAGAGACAGTGGAATTCTGTAGGCCTATAAACCCTGCCTCCTGGTGCCATTACATGCCTGTTCTGTTCCTCTGGCAGTGGCGAAACCAACCTGCACGAGACTTCCTTTGGTCGCCGTGGGGGAGGGTGTGTTGCCTTTTCGCTTTTACAAATTCACGTTTCCACCTATGCCTCCAACTGCTTCAAAATTGTTAAGTCAAGAGCTATCCAGATTTTCCCCCAACATTAGCTTTAATGAGCCAGGAGAAAATTTACTGCCAATGGGACCAGCCAAAGAACACTCCCACTCCCAATACCCCCCTCATTTATGTATGGCCGGGGGGGGGGTCGGGAGGGAAAAGGGTCCCACGAATTGATTTAGTCCCTCGTGGGGAAATACTGGGGGGGGGGAAGTAATGGCCCTATACCCCTTGGAAGAAATTGCGGACCGCGCTTTTGCGAACCACAATGCTCCTTATAGATGTAAGACGTGGGCTAGACGTTGCCCTGGGCGCCGCCTTTAAGGGGGGGTGAAAGCGGCCATATGGGCACATAGGCTGCAGAATGATTCAAACATCAAAACTGAATGAGATAATCATGATAGGTCTAATTGTAAATATAGGCCCTCTTTGCTTGAGGCAAGGGCCGTACTCAGGATTGTTTTTTTTTTTTTTGGGGGGGGTGGGACCCTCGAAAAAGTTGAACTTTTTTGGTAAAAGTGAAATCAGCCCCCCCAATGGTCCTTTTTTTTGAACATCTTATCACCAAAAATGGGCTTTTCTTGTCAAATTTTCTCTAAATTTGGACCTTTTCATCAACAAATAAGCAAAAGGTTGACCTTTTTGGCCCTTTTGTGGAATTGGAGGGAATTTAGAGTGGGTGCGACCGTACGGGCTGTTTTCGAGGAAAGCATTTTCACTTTTCATTTTCTCTCCCATATGTGTGCCAATAATATTTGTGGCCTATGTGTAGATAGTCTAGCTTGGAGATACAACCCGCAATTAACTTTTAAGCCAATTTTTCGATTTAATCGGAAATAACAAATCGTAATGCTCTAATGGTTTGGTGCTTATCATTAGTGTTACGCCACATATGGGAGATAGAGTGAAAAATGGACTTACTTTTCTTGAGCAAAGATATATTTACAATTAGACCTATCATGATTCTCTCATTAAACAGTTAACTCTTTCTTGCGCATGTGGCCGCAAATATTGGTCTAATATATTTTTAGTGTTTTGGTATGGCCCTTTTTCATGCCAATTTGGTATGTAATCGTTTTCCACTTATACAATATGTTTGAAATATTAGTCCCATCTCCCAATCTGAAGCCAACTTTTCCAAAAAACATGGCAAAATTTTTCAAAATTTCCAAGAAAACATGGCCAAATTGTCATACGTTAATCTCTGCATGGTAACGCTATGGGTCCCTTTTTTCGGGCAAAAATCACTATGGGCCCTACTTCCAGCTTCTCGGAGGCACGTACGCTTTCCGTCCCTATAAAATACCCAAAAACCAAACTTGAGCCGACGGCAATAATCGATTTATGTACTCTCTTAAAACCCAAGATTGAACATCATATTAAAAATTGGGTATAAGTAAAGATTTAAAAGTCGAAATTGGTGTTTAATTCACCCTTAAACAAACGCAGTTCCATTTGCACAGAAATCAAGAACATAGGCCTAAATGCCGTAAATTTTTACCACTTTGAGGTGGATGATTTTTGCCTTTTTACCACTGCTGTTGTTTTTTATCTATTGGTTTTTTTCTCTTCTCATGATATTTGTTGAGTAAATATGACCAAATGACACTCCCTTTTTACATAATCTGCCTATCAACTAGCTGATATTGGCAGATGATGGCTATACCGCTCGTCATGTTTAAATTGGTCCCCGCCACATCCCTATTGTCGAGTCGCTGATGGGAAAGAATACTATCCTGTACTTTTTCTAATCATTTTACAGTATTTTTGGCTGTAAATTGGCACACTGTAATATTTTACCGTGTGTGTGAGCGTAACCACATTGTGACTATTGATTTTCCTATTCAGATCCCATTTTTCACATTTGATCCCAATGAATATCTACAGGGAAATAAGTTAAAAACTTACCACCGGGTTAATAACCCATCTCTCCCTAAACTTCAACACATCCCTTTAATTGAGCATTTTTGTATGGAATTAGGAAAACAATCGTTAATTTATTCACATGGGGTACGGGGTTACATGTTCAAAAAATTTTTTTAAATTCAAAATAAGAGTCCCACGTACACTCAACATTTTTAGGTAAATAGTTATTTAGCCTAGCAATAGATGGTGTGACATTTGTTGATGTTTGTGGCGCCCCTGTTGATGTAAGAGAGGAAGTTGAATTTGCATGGGGAAATGTCGTTTGTTGTTGTTGGTGGTGGTGTTTTTCTGTAACTTTTGTTTCAAAATTAAATACATACCAAACAACTTATTATTAAAGCATCTTTGGGGAAAGACAGCCGATGCAATAAAAAATAGGGGTATTTCATGATCCCCAGCTTGAATTTCACACAGTGATTAACACATGGACATGAAAGAAAAAATGCAAAATTAAAAAAAAAGGTCTTTTGGTGAAAATTTTCAAAACCTCTCCCTCCCAAATAGGGGGTCTTTGGATTGACGTCGGTAATTATAAAACGAATATGGGATCTTTGCAGGGGCGGGCGCCAGGGTAAATCATAGGAGGGGCGAAACTTCATGGGGAGATTAAAGACAAAATGAACTCATTTTGGTTAAAAAACCCTAATTTTTGCACAAAACCCCCTGTTTTTCTAAATGTTGAAAATCTCAGGGGGGGCGGCCGCCCCCCTGCAACCCTGGCGCCGACCCTAGATATTGGGTGCTAATCGATGCATGAAAATTGAGCGAGGTCTTTTCAGCCATACCTGAACAGCCACGTTACCGGAACCTCAATGAGTTGCCCGGGTTAACTGTGTGCATGCGGGTGGGTGTTGGCATTGTTGAGGGTGGGATGTGCGCGCGATCGCGGGTGGGTGGGGTTGATGATTGATTATTTTTTTGGTTAATCAACATAAACATATACAATTATAAAAAGAACACCCACTATAATTAAATCAGTAAAAATATTAATAAATAACAGATATTCGAGGTTAAAAAACATAATAAATAAAAGATGAGGCAAATAAAAGTAAGTGAGAAAGAAACATAATAAAATTAGGCGGGAACCCGGATAACCCATGAAAGCAAATATTACAGGCTTATTTCCAATGGGGTTCCATTTTCAGCGAGACAAATGACAAATGGAGGCCAAAAAACAGGGGATATAATTCACTAACCTGATAGGGAAAAAGAGAGCCAAAAGAGAAAAAGGTGGAGAAAAATTGAACTCAATGAAAGGGAAGACCCCATTGGAAAACTTAGCAATTTTCAAAGTGATCTCCGTATTGCACATTAAATTTCACAAAGTTGCGAATACATTGATGGTATCAGGGAGCAAATTCACTCTATTATTGCACTAAAAGGTTGTGGAAGCAGATACTTTTAATTTTAGGACACCAATAAACTGAAAAGACTCCCTCTTGTGCCGGTACTGATGGATATTCAGACTTTTCATCAAAATTTTCTTTTAAGTAGGGAGACACCATTTTCATAAAAAAAAAATTGTGAACATGGGCCATAGTTGTAAAAGAGTTCAACTTATTCTAGTATCAAATAATTGAGACTTGAAAGTACCCTCTGACAATGGATACGGGGCCCAAACGTTCAAAACTAAAACGATCATTTTGTTTTGAGTGATTTGTAATTTATGTTTAAGATTCTTGTTTAGACCTGAATACCAAGAAGAATATGCGTAGTCAAAGTGACATTGAATAAGTGCTGAGCAAAGAATTTTACGACTATTTTGGTTAAGGCAGTTGCATTTGCCGATACATACATTTCATCCTTGAATTAAGCCTTTTTAATGATGTAATTGGCATCATTTTTATGATGTTATTGGCAATAGTGTAGGTGTAAGGTGGTTTTTAGGTTGGAACCATTTTTTTCCACCCTAAATTGTTGGCTTTCGCAATAGGGAACTAGATATTATTGTTTTATTTTATAAGTTTTGCCATTCTAATCCAGGACCGCAGAAGGTTTATTCACACAAAAGGTATTCCAATCACGTCACGAAAAAGGAATTGCTGGCGGTTTTGGCCGCGTGGCTTTCCCGAGATATCCAGATGGGTCCAAAGGAGAACGCAATAGCTGATAATAGTATCTAGAGATTTCTCTGAATTAATATGTTAATACGGGATCCAATAAAAAGTTAAAATTCGGACACTTTAAAGTCGTAGCCAAACTTGAATTCAAAGTGGCTCCACAAACGATTTTTTAAAGAATAAGTCAGATATCAGCAGTGCGTCACCAGCGGGGGGACAGGGGGCGCAAGCCCCCCCCACCCCCCCCCCCCAACAGAACCCTTGCCCCCCTTCAGCCCCCCCAAATGAAGGACCTTTTGGTACAGTGTCTATGGAGAAAGACCGAATTTGCCCCTCAAAAAAAAAGCCTTGGCCACCCCTTTAGCCCCCCCCCCACATTTGCAAAGGTCTGGGTACGCCACTGATATCAGCAAAAACTATGGATTCAACGTATGGCGAAATTACTCTGATAAGTTTTTTGGACATAATGACCATAATTATATTAAAATAATTTTAAACTGCTCAGTTGAAGGTCAGCAAATATGGTATCCAAAACCTTGAAAATCTTTTAAAAATGCATGCTAATACAAATTTTAAAAAAGATATCAGCTTTTGGGGAAAGTATTGCCTCAGATTCTATCAACAAAAACTAAAAAAGGAAGTAAGTTCTTCCCAAATCGTCATTGTCTTCTTAACATTAGATGCACGAGCAGATTTTGAGGCAATCCAGTTTTGTGTCAGGGTGTAGTGATTCATTTCGAATAGATTAGACACTCATAGAAACTATTTATTTTATATAAAACCATCGGTGAATTTTCCTATTTGTATCTTAATAGGAAAGGAGGACATTTCACAATTTGTTGTACCAAAGAAATAATTATGTACTTAATCCTTTCAATGTTGATAGTTTTGATAGAAGCTTTAAATCAGTTGCAAAAATCTCTTGTTGCACATTTAAAGAGTTGAAATTACCACACTGTAGTCAAAAGGCCTATCATCTGAACCAAACAAGCCTCAGGGGAAGGCGTTACAAGAAATCCCAATTTAGACGTCGACATTGGTTCAACACTGAAAGCGAAATCTTGACGAAAATCTGATTTTTTATATTGCTGTGAAGGGAATATTTACTTATTCCAAAAACGTGGAGCTGAGAAAAATCAATCCACTGTACGGTTACTTATGATTTATTTTGTATGAACAACGGACGAGGTGGGTCATGGGAACACCCAACGAACTCCGACCAAAGCACCGCAAATTGGGTTGTGTTTGCACTCGTATGCTGTAAAATTCTTGTGAAAGTTGGGGTGAGTTGCTATAGTGAATGAGGCTTGGCCACATCGTCTGACAAACTTCAAAGAAGCAGTTTTTGTGAGAGTTCATTACAACACACAGCACTGAAGCACCACTCTCTATCTTGCGAGTGTGAGATTTTGACCCACCCATCATGCTCCTGGAGCATGGGTTTGGCAACCATTCATGAGCGGAGCTATTCATTATATTGAGTGCGGACCCAATAGGGCAGTAGCGATTATTCAGTAAATGTTACCAAGGCCCTCAAGGATTAGATTGCAAAATCTGGCCACCACCAATCCTCGCTGGTTGTGGTTAGTAGTGATATAAGTGGTCGCGGGTTCGTCGAATTTCGCTACTGACTTTTTTTTAAGAATATGTTGACTCGGCTCCCACAAAACCAGGAAAAAGTCGCCAGAGTATTTGGGAGAACAGAGATCAATAAACTTGTGTAAAATCAATCGAAACAAAAGAATTTCAAGGCATATATTGATTTTTTGATGGACCAAAAGAAAGAGCATGCTTACATGTTATACATCATTTGTAAAGCTGGTTTTCCAGCTTTTCACATCGAGATTATCTCAATGAAAATTTTGTGACTTATCCGGGTTCGGGGGAGCTAAGTCGCAATATAAAATTTCATTATTTTTTAAGGTTAGATTAGAGGGACAAATTCTAAGTCCAAAACAGATCCCAGAAAAACTCAATAGCTGCCCTTTGAGTGTTGTGAGGGAGACCTGCTCCTGGAAGCATGGGTGGTGGTCAAAAAATACCGCGGCTCTCTATCTTTTCTTTCGTCTGAGCGGGGGGTCCTGAAGGGAGCGTGAGAATATCTTTAATACAAGATAAGGTCAAAAGAATCAAGACCTTATGCCCCTTATAGATGACGGACATGTTTCTATTCAGGGACGCCAGTTGAGTGTTTAGGTTAGTATAGTGTCCCATAAAAGTTTCTATAAAATCTGGTCAATGAATATATTTGCAGAGTTCAGATTAGTTATAACAAAAGGCCTAAGTGCAAAATGGCCATTTTGCGATACAGACGGTTTGAGGTTTTCCCGTACTTAGGTCCCGGGACCTGAGGTCGTTTTTGGCTCTAAACATCTTGGACCCCCTACAAAACCTATACAAAGTCTATGAGACTATAAGTACTTCAAGGCTTTTGGCTCTAACAAATAAGTACCTAATTATACTAAGGCTTTTCCTGTTTTGGTGATACTAATTTAGGCTCTGAGTGATTTGTATGTAGCATGTGCTAGATAGAAAGAAAGCTATACCCGGGGGTGTGAAGCTTATTTTGATATGAAAACCTCATTTTGGCCAAAAAGCATTAAGGGCCTTTGGGTCTAAAGCCCTTACTTTGTTGCTCTAAAAGCGGTCCCATCAGTGGCGTACCGAGCAGTCGATCCAGAGAGGGGCAAAATTCATAGTGTCGCTCCCCCGCCGCGGACGGACGGGGCAAGGATTTTTAAGTCGTTTTACGGCGATTGCTCCAATTAAGTCTGAATTGACGGAACTGCGCGCGACGCGCTGTTAGTGAAAAATTGCCCAAATTTAATTTTAATTTTACTTTTTTTATTTTTTGAAATTAGTCAAAATTTCCCGAAGAAAAGGGATGAAAATGCATTTTTTGGTCATATCGTCCCGCTTTTTGAGCACAGAGGGAAACGTGCCCCCCCTGCCCCCACCTCCCCCCCGGTCGGTACGCCAGTACAATAATCTCGTGGAAAAAAACATACACACTAAAAAACACGTGGTCATTTTCGTGGTACGGAGCACACGAAGAGTCAAACTATGCACCTACTCCAAATTGGACCACTTTTTCGTAGTATTGTGCATAGTTGACTCCTTACCACGAAAAATGACCAACAGTTGTTTTTAGTTGTGTTCTCTTTGTTATTCTTTTAGATGGTTTCTCTAGAAGGCAGCAGCTGAGGGTATCATGGGGGGGGGGGGGCACGCATATATGAAATGTGACGGGCTGGGCGGATGGCACCATTATTTTATACAAATCGGGAAGTATGTTTAAAATTTGACCCTGTTAGCAAACGAAAATGGCCTTTTATTGATTGAGTTGTTTTTCGCCTATAACTCCAAAACTTCGGCTCCAAATAGTGCAAACTATACCTTGGGGAATCCTTATGATTAAATATTAACTTGGTATACTTTTCACAGATTGGATCAATTTCAAAATTTGAACGTATTGGACCTGACTCCACCGAAAAACCAATTTCCCCATTCCCACGATAACTCACTTTTTTTGGGTAAATGTGAACCTTTACCTACCAAAATCAGTTGGAAATCAGTTTCTTAATTTTTTCACAAGCTTTGGCTAAAAATATTTTAATTTTTGAGGACTATTATAAACATTCCAAAAATCTGATGCGTAAAGAGGTTTTTTCGATTTGCTGATTTCTCAAATCACTGATCATCAGATAACATAACTTAAAGATTACATGATAATAAATCAAAATCCCTAATCAATTAGTCAAACTGACTATGGTAAGGATGAACTTCCCTCCACATATTTTTGCAGGTTCAAGACAGTGCGATTAGTTTTAGTGTGTGTTATTATTTTTTTTTAATTTCCCTAATTTTGTCATTAAATAATTTTTCCCCAGCTAAATGGAGGTGCTTTTAAGCGTGAAATCTAGGATGTGTATAAAAACAACATGCCTCAAATATCACGTGGCTTTTTGGATCAGTGTTAAAATTCTTTACAAAATGATTTAGGGGAAATCATTTAGGAAAAATTAAAAACCACCTGTTATTTCAAATAAAAAAACCTCAATTGCCAAATCTACCGTGGGGAATTTTCAAAATTTATTCCCTTATCTGACACCTTCTTCAGCACGAAAGGGAGTTGTAGTTTCTTCTAGGACAATTATGAAAAGTAGATAATTCAGTAATTTCTAGAAATACTTCAACCAAAACAGTGTGTGCGACAATATTCTTTGTTTTTGATGACACACAGAAAAAATATAAATTGTAGGAGGTTTAATGATATTTCTAAACCATAAAAAACAAACATCAATCTTACAAACTCAGCACTACTTGAGAAAAAATGAAAAATTATGTATTTCACAAAATTGGCCAATTTGGTACGGGGGGGGGGGGGTTCTTGGATTTTGGGCGGGGACCCATGCCCGTTCCACAAAAAGGAGGGATAGCTGCAAAATGCGGGACTACCGCTTTATGGGCATCAAATTCACAATTATCAAGTTCTAGTCCCGCTAGGGTATCAAATCAGTTGTGATTTGAGACTGGTTCAATGATACAAATAGAAAATACCTAAACAGATCAGGCAAAAATAACCCCGAGTGTGTAAGTTGTTTGCAGTCGACAAGTGTCATTTTCTGTATATTCGATATTTTAAAGGTATATTTGTATTCACGTATTTAGAACGGGTCCCGCAAGGGGTATAATTCACTGCAATTTCACTGAAAAATTGGTCCGTTAGGGGTATATTTAAATTTCCACACAATGAAAAAACTCGCCCCAAAAACTGTCCGTTAAGGGTATATTTTCACTGTAAATGGGTCCGTTAGGCACCTTCAGAACCCCTGAGACGAGCATGGGGTACACAACAAACCCTGAGAAACCCTCCCCGGGATTTGGTCCAACCTTTCTATTGACCAAAATCAGTCCCTGTACAAAGTCTAAATGGGCATTGAAAACGCATGGCTGACATATTCCCAAAACCCCTTTTGGAAAAAAAAATCAAAATTGGCACACAGTTTCTTTCATCAATACCCACATTTCATGCCAATTTCAGCAAGATCTGGGCACAACGAAGCTGTGCCGTAGCCGATAATCCTAAAAATGATTTTCCAACTGACCTGTTGCGTCAGCAGCTTGCAAGTTATGGTCCGGGGGGGGGGGGGTGCATACCCTAAAATAGGCGACCTGCTGTCATGAAACACCTTTTTTTAACTTCTCCAATTAAAGACCCCACTTTGTTAACCTTGTCACTGAAAGACCCCCCTTTTTTAAAACTCTCAGTGATGCCTCCCAATTTTAATCAAATATCACTGAATGACCCGCTTTTTTCTATTTAATGCTCTCCAGAAAGCCCACTCTGTTCACTGATGGAACTCTCAGTTGATGGTGCCCTATTAAGACCCCTTTTTTCAAAAATGTGAGAGGATCAGTGATGACCGCGTTTTGCATCCTCCTAACCAAATGACCCTTTTTTATTTAAAAGTTCCCTCAGCGAATGCCCCCTACTTTGAAAATCCAATCCGCAAATTCCAGTCACTTCATTTACGAGTGCCATCCCCGGGGTTTATGTTAGGGTTATACCTGCTTAAGCAATACAACAATCTGATTTTATGAATTTTTGATTTTTGATTTAGACAAATTCACTAATAGTGCCTTAACCATGAAAATGTCGAGTTTTGGCGACTTGTGTTAACTGATCACACCTGCATCTGCAGATCCGCCCCCCCCCCCCCCCTCTACCTGAGGGATTTTGTAGGGTCATTTGGTAGTATGTCGTCTAGCAAATTTCGCACTGGCAACGTTATTGGACAGAAACAAGATTCAAAGATGGCGGCGCCAGGAGCACGTCCGAAAGGGGCGGAGTTCTTCCCATACATTACGTCGTCGGGGAAAAGTCGAAAGCCTGTAACCAGTTGGGGATTATGAAATAGAAAGAACAAGCGGGAAGGGGACTTGCTGTCGTGATTGGCAACTCATGTCATCACACGAAGAAGGTAAGCGGAAGGCCCTAATGTGAACGACTGTTGTTGGACTTGTGGTTGTATGTTGAGTGACGTCAACGCCATCACAGACAGGGTGGGACTGCTTCAGTTAGCAGCCCTCATTAAAAAAATCATCAAGATTGATATTATGAAAAGCAGACAAGGTCATCATAAGGAAAACTTAAAGGCACTTTCACACATACGTTTAGTTTTATAAATAAAAATATTAATGCATTCCCGAAAAAAATGTCCTTTAATGATGAAAAAAGAGTTGAGAATGTTCACACCATACCTTACACGTTTAAATAGTGAGGGAAAAGAACGAGGAAATTGGGGGATCAGTGTGTATGAATATTGTGAAGTGGCATAATTTCTGCCCACTTCGGGCACGCTCCAAGTCGGCATGATAAACGTACACTAAACACAAAAGGGTAACCGCTCATTTTTCCACCTCATAAGTCAGTATATGTACTTTAAAGGACATATCAGTGATTTGAAAAATATTTGAAATGTGCAGGAATAGCTTCAAAGTGAAGGATAAGTCTGTACACTTCTATAAGGTACCTTTTCCAGCTGTAGGACTTGCTAGAAAAGGAATAAAACGGCGTGTTCCAAGATACGATCTCCATTCAATACGTGGTGTAGTAAGTGTCCGACGGCCAGTAATGACTAAAAATTTAGGATTCTGTCCTGATTAGGTTGTTTGGTATTATCATTTGCAGGGTAGTTACGTTAGGTAACTGTACTTGTTACATACATGCAAAAATCGTATTTTTGATGATTTTTATCGATTTGCTGATTTAGCAATCACTATAGTGTCTTTATAATGAAATAGTGTGAAAAATCTCTAATTCATTTATTACAAAACAATAAATATCTACCTAATATATGCCTTATTTTCAACAGACGAATCGTGAAATTTCTTTCCAAAAAACCAAGAAAGAACGATCGTCGCGTCGCATGTCGCCGCTAACTGTGGGTGGTCCATTGGGCGGTCCTTGATACGCGATAATTATTGCCTGCTGAGCAATGTCTCACGCGCCTGACCACGAGCACGAGGGGCCGGCCACTCCTTGCACAGACGCTCCAGTGTGTGATGCTTTCTAACGATCAACAACATTTACTCAGTTTAAATGCTTAACTGTGTGTAAAAACAAAATAGATTTGTTTAAAATAGTTACACCATCAACGGGTCTTAAGTATTTAACGGCGCGGCATCAGATGAATTATTTTGGGATGTGACGCCTCAAATTTAAAAACTCAAAAAGCGAGGTCAACCATCAGGCATAATTAAGAGCCTGTGTAAGCGGGCGTGTGAATAACTTTCACCGCGGCATGGATGCTTTCTCGTCACTCGTGTTCGACCTGTTCAGCATGCCAGGTTGTAATTGTAAGAATGCAAGGTAGTAAAACATGCAATGCAATGAAGTCACATCACATTGACCTTATAACGACTTATCATTAATGGTTCTTTAACCCTAACACGGCCGAGAGGCAATGAGAGCAACGAAAACGTGGTACCGTCGGCAAATGTTTTTCGTTGCATCTGGGCCGTCAACAACTATTTTTGGTCGCGCAAATGACTATCATTGGCCCTCATGGCATTGGGCCGTATTACGGACAATGACGCGATGTTTTCGTTGCATTGGGGCCGTCTTAGGGGAAAATGACGCGAGTTTTTCGTTGCATCTGGGCCGTTTCCGGAAAATGACGCGATGTTTTTAGTTGCATTTGGGACGTCACTCCCGGGAAATGATGCGATGCATTTTCACTGCATCTGGGACTGTTTGCCCGCAGAAGGCGCAGTGCTTTTCATCAGGCGGGTGACACTGTGTACCCAAAGCACATAGGACAATGTCGATTGCGATGGTGGATAGCGCCACCATTTCGCTAAGCTCTTTTTTTTAAGTATGCATAAATGCATTCATGACGTCAACCGGAGCATGACGTCGCATAATAGGCCACGCACGGACTATGATGTGCGTAATAGCGCCCACTCAGACTGGCCGAAACTATAGCTACAAATTTTCATGCAGTCAGTGTGAAGTACGCATCCATTCTTATTTAGTTATTTATGTATTATTTACCCTGTTTTATTGCATTCGCACGCGAGGTTCCTCGTTGCATTGGGACGTCTTTCCGGAAAAGGCGCGTGTTTTTCGTTGCATATGGCGTCTTCCGGGTAAATGACGCGATGTTTTCGTTGCATCTGGGCGTCTTCCGGGAAAATTAAGCGATGTTTTTTGTTGCATCTGGTCCGTTATTTACTTTACGCTACTAATTCCGGTGCCGGGAAAAACGGACGAGATGCAATGAAACGCAAGCTTGGGCTCTAAGTTGCATCTGGGCCGTTAAAAATAAAAAAGATTGCCCCTCGTTGCATTGAGCAGTCGGTCGCAAACCGGACCCGCGTACGGGTTAGGGTTAATAACCATTTTAAACTTCCTTCACAACAAATTGGTTACCCCGGCCCTGGAAGGTAGGCCGTATCAACAAAGGAAATACCAGTGACAAAATCGTAATCAATTGGTAATATCTATGCATATTGATCAGCAGCGGCATGTACTGATCTGAGCTGGTCAAATTATGACACCAAATTGTGCGAGACGTCAATTTACCAAAAAAAATTCTCAATCCCCAAATAAACTCCTATAAATACACCAATCAAAGAGGGCATTTTACTCGCCAAAAACAAGCAAGTTGGTCAGATTGAAGCAGAACTAGTACCAAACGGCGACAAAAAAGATAAGTAAGGTAATTCGGCGAAAACAAGTACCGATATTGCCGACAGAATAAAAAAGCAATTTGATGCATTGAAAGTATAGTATCGAGTAAATGACGTAATGATTGGTCACATGATGTTTTTAACCAATAAGACAGCCTTTAAAACGGGGAATCCCCTATCAATACATGACTTTGGACTTTCTAGTATAAACAAGTCTGACATCACGTAATGAGGAGAAACAGCGCCACTACATTGATATTTGCATTTAATTATGTCTACAAAATCGGCGTACGATGTTTGAAGTGTTGAGTTTACATGTACAGATTGGCACTGACATTATGGGGTAACATTGAGTGAACATTTTATTCATTTTGCTTAAATAATGTGCACTCGTTTCATTTGGGGATACAAAAGCTTTTCCTAGTAAATAATATTTTAAATTTTAGTGAGGACGTAAGTGATCCCCAGCGTGAGCCTGGAGCACGAAAAGATCGTTAAATCACAAACGTATCATGACCTAATACTGTGTCAAAGAAAACGTCATGTGAAGTCCCAACTATTGGGCTAAGTACACACTAGTATAGTCGGTAACTCAGTGGCCAATGCCCACTTTGAAAAAACCGAGTACTTATTTAAACTGTGGTTCTAATTTCAGTGCTAAGCCATGTCAATTCACACATGATCGGTGTAGTAACGCCTACGCTATCACCTTGAGTCGGCTGTTGCTTTTTTTACTGTTTTCCTCTTTTTTTCCGACGCTCGGACACAGCGTGCGTGAACATCACTCCACATTGTGTACTTTACGGCGTGATTACTGTGTATCTCAGCATATCAAGCGACGGATTCGAGGGGGGAATCTGGTAGTCAGAAATCGGACTAATATGATCAGTCTTACCCGCGGGCTTGGGTAGACTGAGCACACAAAGCGCAGCAAAGGCACAGGAAACCAGCGTTACATCCCTTTCTCATGTGATGCAGTCTGGGGGTAGGGATGGGCGAAATGATGACCTAATTTATCGATTAAAACCAAAAGAATGTCGGAGTGCCACCACAGATCTATTTGTAAAATAATAAAATGTATAGCAGAAATCCAAGAATAACTTGTAGATCCAACACCTGCATGTAGTCATACCCAAACGAAACAGACTGATCACGGAATGACAAACTTTCGGGAAGGTAAACAACCTTTTTAGAACAGCACATTCCAGTTCAGCAGGGAAATTTCAGTGACGAATCACATGAATGGCTGCACTGAAATTGACATTGGCGCGGTTATGACTTGCTAGCCTAGTATATGTCTTTGATTACATTAGGTCTTCTAATGCCATGACAATCGACCGGTAATAGAATTTGACTGTGGACTTTATTTGTCATGTTTTAGGTATTCATGATTTGTTCACATCATTGACATGCATTTTATTTTGAGTTGATAAACAATGACAAATAAATGACAATGAAGAACAAAATGTAAAGGATTATTCAAGCTTTTAGAGTGTTGGCAAAGTCTATACTCTGTATTCGTCTGATAGACATAAACCTTTTTTTTTTTTTTTTTTTTTCCCCAAATCGAATGTGAGTCTGCTTCAAAGACAGTAACTGGAAACAGCTTCAGCAACTTCTCACTGTTTACAAACACAACTTTGGAAATACATACATCTATTAGGGCTGGGATTTTCCGTTTATTTCTCTAAAGCGTTTAAACAGTATTTTTGGTGCCGTTTAAACATGTAAACGAAAATTGCAAGATCAAGTCTTGCAGTCAAAGTATGCTTTGGCAAATTTGGAAACGTGAATGCTGTGATACCACTGTCGTGCAATATTGCAATGATGAGTACCATTATAAACAATGAAAACAATCTATAACATGGTTAATTTACTAGTTTTACCTTAAGGGTTGTAAAACTTGTTGTTGAAAATAAATTTCCATGCACATAGTTTGGGACAATAATAATTAATATCTGCAATCTGACATTAGTTGCACCTTCGTTTGAGCATGTTATGTCATCATGTCGCGTGCTGTTTTCCATTTCAATAAACTAATAATATATTCAGTGGTGAAAAAATAACTGGGAATTCAGAGCGGGAATACCTGCTCCTGGCGGTTGATTGAGCAAGCCGTTCGAATGACATTTTTAAGCATTGTTAGCACTTTTTCCAGGTCTTATCCATCAGGGCCTTCTAAAATGATTCTCCGAAGGTTAGCTATATTATACATTTAGTAATTTGAACAGGAATGGTCTGTCCTTATTTTTCGTACATTTTGCTATGTGTTATTGATGAAAGCAGCCATCGTTTATCCGTGTAGCAAAATTAAATAACCGTTTAAATGGCCGAGGGCATTTACGTGTAAAACGGATTTAATCCAGCCCTACATATTATCTCAATTGTAGGTGCAATGAGGCACGCCAGACCTTTATATTCTTCAGGTGGATTTAACCAAGGGATAAGTATGACTTAACATGCTTAATACTTTCATTATTCCATAGTTCCCGTAGTATTGATTGTTTTTGATTTTGAGAGTGATCCACTTTAAATTACCTGGCTATTTCGCTGTAGAAGTGCCACGTAATAGGATTCCGTTGTCCCGCCATCGGCTCCAAACAAATGACGGGGCTTATCACACGGGGAATTCAAATCTTTCATTGTATGGCATGTTCCTGCCCCTGTGATTTGTTTGGACGATTGTCTGGGGCAATGAATCCTCTTCCTGGCACTTCTCACTAATTGGTAGATTCTGGTGTGTACGTTGGTTTCAATATCCTGTCTTCCATGGTTGCTGTAGTGTAGGAAAACCATGGATTCTATATAGTAAGTCTGAAGTATGGAAGACATGCGTATTTACCCCCATGCTAGTCTTGCTGAATAACATACTCTCCCGATTATTTTGGTGGTTGTGAAGTTGATTTCCGCTAGTTTGAGCATGATCTTAGGATTGAAGAAGCTATCTTTAGAGATTAACCAACGGGTGTTCCTCTCCGCTTCGTTTGGCCGTATTCAATTCCTCATCCTGTACGTCTTTTTTGTCCGCTGTCCATTAATTAAGTATTAATTTAAACATTGGTATACGTTAAGTTGGGGTTCACGCTCAAGTCCCGACTTAATTATGGCCTCTCCTGATTGGATATTATGCCTTTCAACATTCTGTAATTATTTCTGTATATTTTTTATTATCGGCCCCCCACAACCTGATCCATGATTTGCCCTATATATTAAGGGGAGCTGACGAACCCTAGTGAGTACAAGTAGAGTTGCCTAGTGGGTCAAATTTTACCCTAAATTGGCGACATGATTATAATGACAAGTTTTAAAACTGAGCTGCAAGTTGTTGGCAGGATGTGTTCCCCAGACACCGCGTTGCTGATAATTGCCTGTGTGATATTTACCCCTCAGGATATCACCAAAAAGGAAGTGCCTGCCGCTGCCGGTGAGACATCTTGGTTTTGATGTATCATTCGGCCATTTTTTTCCCCATCCCATCGTGCCTACTTTCCCAAAGTACTTTCAGGTTCTTCCGAATTCAAGTGACGTTGGACCGTCAGAATTTGGGCAGAGGTGTACCGTTAATTGACGAACCATAAAGTAATCTAGTGAAAAAACCTACTGCTGCGCATTGCCATTTTCCCCTCATCAGGAGGTGGCCGAAAAACAACTGCTGCGAGTGCTGGGGGGATGTGTTCTCTTCAGAAGACCCATTGCTGAGAGGGTAAATGACCCACCGGCAGTCTTTTAACGCATAAGTTATGTGACAAAGTTGACCAGGGGTCGAGACGTCTAGAGCTACGAGTACAACTGTTGATGTGCCATTGCCGGTGGGACATGTGGCGGATGCCCTGTATGTTGTATTCGATTTAGTTAGAAAAATGAAAGAGAACGACAGAATCGATTTATTTAGAACGCGGAAAACCTTGATCATCAGGCCTACATGTATATAAGTAACAAAAATAACCACTTGAATTTTGCACCCCGCGCTACTTTCGCCTACTAACTTTCCCATTTTACACCAGTGCTATCATAAATGATAAAATTTATTGAGTCAGTAATTCGATTGAAAATTGGGTATCCATTGAAAGGGGTCATAGCCCTATCTAGCTAGTGTCAACAATATAAGTGAGAAAAATATGCTGGCATAAACACATTTTCTCTTAGCCATGTTGTAGTGTTTTTTCTTTTCTTAAAGGGGCATCTCATGATTCCATAGCTCGTCAACCTCTCTCAGACTTACCCTTAACTTTTGGGATTATGAATGATAAATTTCGAGTCATTAGGTAAGTATGTGTATGTGCATCATATTGTGTAATCTATCTACAAGAAATTCCCATTGTGATTTATGAACAGAAAATAACAACGTGCTTAGGGACACTGGAATACTAATTTACATTCGACATGCATGCAGCCGAATTTGGCGTTTGCTTTTTGCAAGTTGTATACTTAGGGCTGGGCGATTTGTGTTAGAAAACCCGCAATTCCAGACAAGATTTTCAGCAATCCCAGTGTTCTGCCGCATCGATAAACAGCATTAGCCTATTGCAAATCCGTGCTGAAAAATGGGCCGAATCAATAATTACACACCTAGAGGGTCCTGGTAGACAACATATCCAGTGAAAGAAGTGTTTATAATAATCAATCGATCATCACGTCGATCACAAATACAAAAAACCTGCTCGCTCAACGGTCGCCATTTTCGTTTGTTTGTGGAAAATTATCTCAACTTAGGGGGTGTTCTTGGGGTTAGGTACACTGAAAGTAGGTATTGAGGAGCTGAACTCTTGAAGCATGCACAAGATCATAATCAGAGGTTACGAAAGTTTACGGTAAAGCTTTCTGTGACCCATTTTTTGGTGACCTACCCCAAATCACCACATTATTAACATGCCACAATTTTGCGAATGGATCCCTGGGGGGCAAGAAACAATTAGGTGTAATCCCTCATCCATCATTTTTCTTCTGGCCAGGCAAGGGGGGGGGGGGGTCTTAAACTGGGGCCCTGGGGGGGGGGCAGTAGGTTGCCCTGATTTTTTTCCAGAAAGAAAATGGAATGCAAAGAATCAGCGAAAAAAAAAAACGGGTGTCGGGAAAATCTAGAGATTGTCACCAAACATGAGGAATCAATGGAACACAATGCTAGCCATAGCAAAAGCTATTTTTGTCCAAACAATTGTTATTTCCTCATTCCTCCAATGCTAAATTATTGCTTGATCCTCTATTAGAAAATATATCAGGCGAGGTCATATTTTGACTTTCCAGTTCACGAAGTAAGCTGAGGTGAAATGAAGTCCAAATTTTACCTCATGATATGTTTTTACTATGCACAAATATAGGCCAGTCAATATTTGTTTCTCTTTCATGCCAGTGAGAGTATACGTTAAAATATTAATGCCATAGAGGTGTAATAGGACAAAGAAATTCATGAGCGTCAAATTTTAACTTTTCCAATTTCATGAGGTGAGCCGAGTAAAATGGAACAGTCAAAATTTGGCCAAATGATATATTCTTATTGCACGAGTTAGGTATAGTCATTATTTAGTAGAGATTAAACCAATATTTGTATCGGACATCGCATTGTAGGCGATTTTGCAAAATCGGAAAGAAAGAAAAATCGGATCGGGCTAAAAAATATGACAGAAGCACAATAATGAGACCGAACCCTAACACAAGGCGGCGAAAATACTTATCTATTAATGTGTAAGGTTAACTAGTTTAATTTGCCATAGGAACCCCTACTTGCAATTTGGTGAAAAAATAACTTTTTCCGTTGAATTATTTCCCGCATACGATAGTCCCCCATTAGTTTGAGAATACCATTGGCAGTTATAGGGTAAATGTAACATTTGTCAAATTAGACAAAGGATTGCAGATGGGTCTAACTATATGGTGTAATACTACAAATAGCAGCCAACGGTTTACCAGGGAAAATCATAATGTAATATATATTACCAATTCTTGTAAAACACAACATAACATTCCAATACTGCTAATGTGACATGTCAATGACGGATACATGCCGAAATGAATGGTAAATTCGCATCTGCCCTGTGTAACTTTAACCACTTCTCTATAGTAGCACGGGGGGCAAACTGCCATATTTGGTCTCTTGCCATCAGCGCGCGCCACCCCCCGGGCAACACGGCCCGGGGCACCACCCAGCCTCGAGGCGGGGAGCGCACCGAGCGAGAGGGCAGGCGGCGCGAGGCAGGCCGCGCGAGGGCCGAGGAGAGAAGAGGAGTATGGCAGAGACGGGGACCAAAGAGACGAGAAGTAGGGAAGCACCATTGACATCAAAAGCTATAATAACATTTAGCAGGGCCTCATCCAAATTCTGTCACGATTAAAAAACTTCCGTCAAATAATTAGTACCGTTGGCGTAATACAACGATCGACATTGGATAGCACCATGCCAGCGCTCGCGCTAGGGATTTTTATTGTGTAGCAATTTTGCAACAGCTCTTGCTTTGATCATATTGTAGTGCCAAACGTATGGGGGAACATTGTTAGACAATCCAAAATTGCATAGCAAAAAAAATGGCAGAAAGGAAGAAAATGTGTAGCAATTGCTATGCTAAAAAAGCTATAGCGCGAGCCCTCGCCATGCGCACTGCCATTGTACCCACGACGAAACATCGTTTGCACACGTAATCTATACAGTATGGTGTATCAATGATGATCATCTAGTCTGATGAATTAATACCAAATAAGCCCACAAATACATTGAATTTCTACACCACGTACGCTCAGGTTTCGTTGGCCCATAGATGCCACCATGCTGTGCCTATTGGTACTTGCTAAAATTATTGACGGAAGAGTAGGGTACAGAGCATTATAAAAAAAAGAACACATATCTATTCAATGTTTCGCACTGCTTACATGACGGACCACCCGCCCATGATGGAAATTGATTGATGTTGATCGATCTCGGGACTGGCCGTTTGTTCCGCGAGACTGCAAAGCTATTGTTATTGCAAAATTGACGGAGTAACCAATAGCAAAAAAAAATTGTTCTTTCATACAAATGATGATTTTCATATTTTTTTGTTTAAGTTATCCAAATTGATGTCACTTTACAGAAAACAATAAAAGGCAACTGATAAACTTATAGATTAGTTATTCCCAAGGGCTAATAATATGCTATTGTTACATGGCTACATGAGGATGACAGAATCAATTAGCACTTGTCTGTTGTCGCCCCTCCAAGAAAACCAAGGATGGACTTTTTGCCCAAAAAAAATTAAAAATATGGAAATCTATGCGATCAATGTGTATTAAACAGATATTTTAATAACAATAAAGGAATTCTTTAAAAATAGCCTTGTGAGAACATTTTTATAAAACGTCATTTTGAATGGTAGATTTTTTCGTCAAAATTGACGGAAATATTAAAGTAATGTTATGAAAAATTGTCAAAGTGTTTCCGAACCATTCAAAATTATCTTCAATATATGTATACCAGGTATATAAACATATTAACACAGGAATTTAGGGAGGCATTCAGTATATTTAGTAAAAATATGTGACACTGACATTAAGAAAAAATGCTAATGTTATGGTACCCATTATTGTGCTTTCTGTCATATAAGAGCTAGCTCGATTCGAGTGACGTACTGAAGAAAGGGTCAAAGCAAAATACCGGGTCTCAAAAAAAAGGCAACCCTCAAAGTGCCCTGTCTATTTCAAAACAAGAAAGAGGTTAGAGTAACCATACAAATTAATAAATCCTTTGAAAAGTGCATTTCATAAGTTTCCGACACCGAAAAACATCTTTCCAAAAGCGATCACCATATTGTACCGAGTTATGGTCGTTTGAAAATTTGTACCACTTTCGCTCATTTATCCACGGATTGTTACTGTCTGAGCGTCTTTAAAAAATACACATTCTCCAAGCACATTCTTTCGTTGATGGTTTCTTGTTTTCGACCAAACCGATCAGTTCTGCTATTGAAAAGGTTAATTTTTTAATTGTTAGAAATTCAAAGATCTTTGCAGCATTCTTCTTTTTCTGCCCGTGCTCTCTCTGACCCCCCCCCCCATTCTTGGCTGCCTATTAAGGACCATGAAGACGGATGTACGCTGGCCTCTATTTTCCATTTCAATAATCGACTTCTAATCATGCTTGCCCGTCGGATGCCTTGCAAAGGCAGCGGGTATTCTATTGCGAAGTTCTGGCAAGTTTGCTGCTGGCCTCCTGTGTACATAATACTTCACTTTTTAAGGTTTCCCCCCATAGGGCGAAATCTAGCGGAGTCAAATCTGGGGACTACTTGACAAAAGAATAACTAATGCCTTAACAAGCATCCAACGGACAGAATGATTCCCTAGAAGTGGATAATTATGAAATTGAAAAGGAACGCGCAAGCCTGACATCCGTCTTAGAGGCTGCAAGTTCCCCAGTGGGGACCGCGAGCGCCAGCAGTAAAGAAAAATGAGGCAAGATATCTGAGGAATTTCTTAATATTGAAACTAAAATTTTCAATATCAGAATGACCTTTGTTCCGAAAAACAAAAGAACCCAATAAACAAAAGAATGCAATTGGAGAATGGGGTATTGCTAAAGACTACGAACAGTAACAATCCCGTGGATAAAATGAAAAGTGTGGTACATTCAATCGGCCAGAACTCGAGTCCATAGTCGTCCTTTTGGACGATTTTTTCAGTGTCGGAAACCTAATGAAATGCCAGCTTTTCAATGTGTATTTTCTTTCGTGAAATAGAGTGCGCCTTTGAGGTTTCCTTTGTTTGGACACCGGTGTAGGTATTTTTACCAGTTTTTAAGTAGAAAACAAGAGGAACAGCGAGTGCTCAAAAAGTTACCCTTATCCTCCGAATTCCTCATGGAACTATGTAGCAAATGTTTCCCACACAGATATTAATTAGAATCATCGTTGTCAATTCCTGAAGTTTTAAAAAATGAGAAAAACACAGTGACGATTCGATAATATATGGCGGGCAAATCATCGGATCGTATCGGTGGATCGGCCGATTCTACAAACAAAATATCGCCGTCATCGGATCGCCAGAGGAAACCCTGGATTGGTTTAATCTCTATTATTTCATGACCATGTAACGATATCACCCGAGTTTTTTAATGCCATGCGCGAATCATTGGCTCAAATCACGGTTACATAATACCTGGTAATATAGCATTGCATGATGATGTCATCCAAAGGGATACCATTAAATGACACACATTCAGGCGATCATTCTCAACATAACTTCATGTTCAAAATGGTCACTCTGACCTTTTCACTATTTCAGGGATTATCTCAACATAACCTCTTGTTCGAAGTGGTCACTCTGACACCTTTTCAGTTTACCCCTTAGTACATGATATTTGAACAGCTTAGAGCTTTGTCTTACAGTCCTCCAATTTGTACAGTTTGATCGCTGCTGTATCTTCTGTGCTTATTAAAACTGATGTGAGCAAATAACAGTATTCTTACCAGACATTTTCAGTAATTAGGAAAATGAAAGTTGCATTTAACATTATAAGATGGAAATTAGTTGGGGCTTAATGAAGTGTAAAGCCTTGCAAATTGTCATGTCAATCTTCTGTGCCCTTTTTCAAATGAGAGCCACTTTTACGATCCGATTAAGGGCGTTTGACGTGTAGTGATATGACCTCGATAAAATTTTCCAGAATCTATATATGGTATTTACAACGCGCACTGCTGATTAAGAATTTTCAAATAAAAAACGGCGGGTCACCGACTAGTTTGAGCTATAGCCAAAACAAAAGGTATGTTGTCACTTTGTAAACACGCCAAGTCTATGGGAAAAGTCATAAGTTGAGTGTTTTGATTCGCCACAAAAAAAAAAAAACTTCTCGATAAAATTTGTAATTTTTAAGTATGTTACAGTCCCGATGTCGGTCTTCAAAATTTTGTTGAAATAAAAAATGGAGTCACCGACTTGAATCTTCCAGTACACGCCGAAAACAATGAAATTGACACGTTTTCAATTTGGCGTCTTGTTGGGTGGCAAGAAAAATCCCCGCGCCACATTCGGCATGCAGCAAAGCAGAAACGCGGCGTAGAGATGCGACAATTTAATTAACACGCAAATAAACGCACAGTTATTCGCGGTATTTGCGCATGATACCTTCGCGGATTAGTCTAGGCCATTGGAGAATAGGATGATATTTTACTACATAAAATAACATACCCCAAAAGCAGATACATGTAGGGACATTAATAAGAGGCTAAAGACATCCAGGGATAACTTTGAGGACTAACTTTAATTGCAGTAACTTTAATCAACAAATGTTGTCTATTATGTAGATCATAGACTTGTACTCATGATATCACAACCACAACGGTCACAGGACCAGTCAAACAAGGTGGCATGCCATGAGAATAAACTATAGCCGTGTGTGTCTTGTGTTAAACACCATTTCCCGTCGTCTTCGTCGCCGGCGAATCAAAGATATAATTATAATGTCCCCTCCAAAGGGCAAGTATTTTCTGATTCGTTTGTCCAAGTCTCAGTGAACCAGGAATAGTTCAAATTCTATAATTTAGTCAACATATAATATATTATTCAATTAAATCTAGAATTAGTTAATGATTTAATCCCAGCTATACACTGATCCATGAATGCAAAAAAAAGTAACCCTAGTCTTACCAAGCGTTTTTTGTAACACGTGTACCAACAGAGGGGAGGGGGGGGGGGGGCGGAGGGTGGAAACCGTGGTTAGCACCCCCCTCGAGAATTTGTATTTGATACCAGTGGTGAGCTATGGTCCTCCTCTTTCCATCGATACCAACATGAAGTACTAAATACCTGTATGGCATCACAGTGCCGTCATAAAAGTTCACAAGTCGGCCCAAATTGGGTATTTTCCACCGCAACTCGGCGCACTCCGATTTGCGCTAAAAAGTAGGACTATCGGATTTCATGCGGATTTCGGACTCTAAATGATGCAATTGAACTAGTTTTACAGAAATATATAGTTTTAGAGTCATACTGTGCTAAAATAATTTCGTTTTTTGCTAAATGACCAAAATGAGAGAAATAAGGGATTAGCCACGAAAGCGTTTTACGAACCTTTGGCCATTTTAAGCCCGCGGAGCAAAGGTTAGTTGGGGGGTTGTGGTGTGAGGATACCACCCCGGGGTCCCGGCCTCGCCTCTTGGTAAGACAAGGGTTCAAGCCTGTCCAATAGTAAGCTTATCTAACAATTTGAGTTTACCTGTTCTCACCTGAGATGAGATTTAGTAACAGTCCTCCTTACCATCACGGCGGGTGTGTGGGTATTAATGCCTACACCTTATTATGCACAAACGTATATTTGGATCAGTCTCAAGAGATTTATTAAAAAAAAAAGGAAGTAGAAAAGAAAAACATAGTGAAGGGAAATTGACTAGGGACTGGGGCATACTGACTTGCTATTGTTCTTAGTAACATATGAGCAAATTTTATGTTGAATTGAAGTTCAGTCATATGGTATAGGTTTAAAATCCTATTGATTGCAATTTGTGTCATCCTGTAGGATTTATCACGGCAAGTGGAAATAATGTGGTGGGTGTTATCTACAGGGCAATGTGATAAATGTGCTAGTACGAATGGTTATCGAAGCTGAAGGGGGTTTTTGAGGAGAGAGAGAGAGAGAGGCGTAGAGAATGGGGAAGAAATGAGAGGTAAGGGGGGTCAAAAGAAGTTTGTTTGCAAGGCGTGCATGTGCTTTTGTAAATTTTATCAATGACAGTTATAAAGTTTGTCATAACTTTTTTTGTATTTGGGGTTGTCGACCGGGGGGAGGGGGGAGGAGGGGAGGGAGAGAGGAAAAGGGGTCGGCTGAACGATTTCTGAACGTAGGGGAACTATGAAAGTAAGAGCAGCGTCTGTCCGTTCGTAGACCTTCCGGTTCTTGGCCTTCGTGTTACAAAATTTTGACGGCCATGTGTGATATGACGCATTTATCGTTGTAGTTCGTAAGTGCGACATGAGGTAAGGGCGTGGTGGAAAGAATCGGGGTGTAGACCATATCTCGACATGATTAATATTGTGGCCGAAAATATGCTAATTAAGTATCAATTTGCATACTTTAATGATAATTGTCCTGCAAGGCCTGTTTACAAGTTTTTCTGGAGTTCCGTCAGGCATATCTGATGTAACTTGGTGTATGGAAGCGGACTGAAGAGTTTTGACCTGATTAGATTTTGGCGTATTTCGGGCAAGTAAATGCAATGAGCTATATTAATATGCAAAATCAGCGTAATTGCTATATTTTTTAAAACTGTACATTGGATACTCAAAATTCCTGCGCTGCATAATAGCCTATCATGGGGCACATCGTTTTTGCAATTTGAATTATGTGAAATATATGTGGCTATGGTATATGCAACTGAGCTAATTAAATAGGCGTAATTGCTGTATCTCTGAAACGTACGTCGGATAGGCAAAATTTCCTTTCACTACATTAGACTACTATGCTATGGGAGGGGTGAGGTGTTGGGGAGGGGGTGGGGTGTTTGGGAGGGGGTTTTGGATTTTGGGGAGGGGGTTTGGGTGTTGGAGAGAGGGCGTGGGGTGTTCTGGGCGGGGGTCGTTGGGTCGGGGTTGGGTGTTTGCGGGGTGTTGGGGAGGGGGTTGGGTATTGCGGGGTGTTGGGGAGGGGGTTGGTATTGCGGGGTGGTTTTTGAGGGGGTGGGGTGTTGCATGGTGTTGGGGAGGGGTGGGAGTGTTGCTGGGTGTTGGGGAAGGGGGTTGAGGAGTCTTTGCATGATGTTTGCGGAGCTATGAGGGTGTTTGGTGGGGTGTGGGGGGGTTGGAGGGTTGCGGGTTATTGGGGAGGGGGTAGGGTGTTGAAGTTGCATTTATCACATGTTGTGATCGCACAGTCGGCGGGGCATATTTTAACGCATCGCGTAACGTCCAGTGTCGCCTTGTTCAACACAAAAACTTGTTCAACTCCGATTTTTGTTGAAAACTTAACAATTTGCACGATTAAGCGATCTGTGGCTCTCGGCATTGGAACTGATTGTTTTTACGTCATGTAGACATGAGTGAAGAGATAAAGCCTGCGCTACACCACCACCAATCTTAGATGGGTCAATTTTTTTTTTCTTGAAATCCTTAGACGTGCAGTCCCTTAACCCGCCAAAACTGCCTCAAAGCTGGTGAAAAAGCCATTTTCTCGGCCTCAATGTGGTGAGCCCCAGAAACAAATATTATATGAGCAAAATCCGTAAAAATGGCTATCCCTTTCTACCAAATGATCCTTAGAAAATGGGCCTAAGAGTTTTTACGATCCTCAGCCACACATTCCCAAACAAATCCAAGTACCCACCCCTGGGCACCCCTCCCAACTCTCTCTGGATGGGCCCCCATTCTTACTTCACAGCCATATATACACTTACACCCCACCCCGGCACAGTTGACCCTCTGGATCCGCCACTATCCTGTAATGAGCCACTCTACCGCTGTTATCTGTAGAGCCCGGGAGAATCCGCCAAAGTTTAGAAACCCTGATTTCCGCGCGCAATTTTTTGGCAATGTCTTCTTCTGCATTTTTCCCCACACCTAAAAATCAGCATTTTTCTGTGCCAAATCCTCGCTGAAATGTGCCGAATCTGTGTAAAACGCCCCTAAACGGTCCTGGTAGACAACCACATCAGTGTATTTACAAAATCAGAAAATAAAAAAAAATCAAAAATCAATTGTTTCATGTCCTGTAACAAGTATAGGGTATCCTCTAACATATTCTACAAGACCAAAGCCGCCAAACAGGACAAAATCGGACACTTACTACCACCCATGGAGAATTTATGTCTTTGAACAATGCTGTTTTTCTCCCATATCAGTTTGAAAAAAACATACAAATCAGGTCCTTGGCCCTCCACTTTTAAGGCTATGCCCTGCAAAATTTTAAATATTTTTGATAAGACTCGTTTGCTTGTGAACACTGATAGTATATTTAAATAATTATTTTATTGTCTTCATTGTCAAAGGTCATGTTGTATCCGCTGAATATATCTTCGGTCATTAGCGTTTTGTGGCGGGTTGGTGATATTCACTTAACAAAAACCTAAAAAAAAAAAATCTGCAACTTTGTTAATGTAACGAGATTATGTAATCATACCGTGTATACATGTTTTTAGTTTTGAGGTTACATGCACATGTGGCCCTGATGTCCAACTAGCAGTAAGCATATTGTAAAATAATTGCATGAAAACCCTGCAAAATGTCACCAGGAAGGAACACCAACGAGAAATGTGTAAGAGACTGTTGTTGTTGAGCCCTGTGTGTCTTGTGCTTTGAGGTACTTGACCTATATCATCGTTATGGAAGCAGTGTTGCCCATTTCAAAAGCATGCCGTTGAACCCACTGGATAATTGAAATGCTGAGGTTGAAATGATTCATAGATTTTTGTTAGGGCGACAGTGGTGAACAATGTTTTTGGTGGGTGTCTTTTAATGACAGTTTCTGTTTTGGTAATGTCTCCTTATACTTAGATAAACCTTCGTCACACCTGAATTGGCAGCTGCCGGTCATTTAATTTGACATTTAGTTGAAAAAATTATTTACAATGTTAACACACTTGGGAAAAATCGCAGCACACTTCTATGGTCCTTCTTGTGTTTAAAGATAATCTGTAAAGGGGTAATTTTCACGCGTGTAATTTTTCACGCTTCTGCAATTTTAGGATTTTCACTTGTTTTTTAAATTCTTTTTTTTCAGCTAATCGAAATAGACTTACACACAAAATCAACATTTTCACATGTTCTTAATTTCCGCGCTTGCTCCTTAAGTGCGCGCAAGGTTGCGAAAATTAATGCAGCGCGAATATTTTCCAATTTTACAGTAGCCGGATCGGTTTTGTATTTTGGGCAAATAGTAAGTGGACTCTGCTTTCACAGGGGTAATAAGTGCGATTATCGATGATTTAGGGATTTATTGGCATGGGTTTTAAGGGATTTTTTTAGCAAACTAAGATTTAAGCCAACACACTGTTAGCTGGAGAAGGTCAAGGTATGCCCGATACTGAAGACGTCCTTTTTTCAGCAGCACAATATTTTTTCAAGAATTTGTGAGCAATTTTATTCATTTTCCATTCAAATTGTGGGCCATTTTTAAGTCTCTAGTATGGAAGTTGAGGTATAAAACATGAGAAATTCGCCAATAAAGCAGAAATTGATGTAGGGAAGCAAGTTTTTGCTCCACAAAATTGCACTCGGAATAAAACTTGTTTACTGTAATGCACCTGATAGCTTTACTCGAGGCTTGGTTGGAACATGACGTTGTCTGAATGTAAAATGTGTACATAAATCAGTCCATACTTATTAGTTTAGGTGAAATTGCACAGAAAACATTACATCATGTACGAGTTATTTTTGTAATGTTTCTGTTGTAAGCTTTCATCTGCTATCCTGGCAGGCTGTTTTGATGACGAGCACAGGAGAAAAAACCATATGTGTGCCAGGGATTTTTGTTTGGGAAGACAAGCTGTTTTTTTTCAACATTATTTTCAATTCCAAATTGTTTTAAATCCTTTAAAGGTGGCATTTTTGTGATTCTTGTACCTTTTATTTTATGTATGGCTTTCTAGATATTTTGAGAGAAAAGCTTATTGCCAGGAATTTCAATGATTCTGATCTTGTTGTTTTAGTGTTTTATGAGCAAATTATGTGCACGCCGGTCCCCATAGACACTGTGGATGTAATTTCTGCCTGTATTAGGCAGAAAATACAAAAATTTGTAAATGTCTTGCGGAGACGATTGAATAAAAATTGCATTTTCCACAAGCAATACCAAAAAAAACAGTTCAGATGATACATTGTTTTTATAATTTTGTGGAGGGTAAAGTCAGGGAACAAAGTAGATCACAAAATGCCGGGGGGGGGGGGGACCTGGTTCGAATCTTACCAAAGAGGTCCCCTCTTTTCCTTCTATCCCTTAACCCCTTCCCTTCCTCTCGGGAGATAAAAAGTTAAAGACCCTATCAGTATCAGTGATTTGAAAAATATTTGACATTTTGCAGGAATAGATTCAAATGAAGGATATAAGTCTGGTTAGAATTCTCATAAGTTACCTTTCCAACTGAAGAATTGGCCAGACAGAAAAAGGAAGAAAAGCAAGGAAAACGGGCAGGCAGTGTTCCAAAATACATTCCCCATCAAGTACGCGTCCGTGTAAGTGTCCGAACGGACCGTTATGACTAAATTCCGATCGTCCTTATTAAGTTGCTTGGTCTTAGCATTTGCAGGTATGTTAGGATACCTTACAGTGTTGACAGACATGCAACAATTGATTTTTATGGTATTTTTGGATTTTTCTGATTTAGCAAATCTGTAGTGCTTTTTATGGATCAAACAGCTTGAAATGGGGGGGGGGCCAGCTGTTATTCTAATCAGACAAGGATAATAATTAGTAAATTCCCAAAAATATTGGTGAGGCAAAAGGATGATTAAGATGAATTAAATGAAATATTGTGAGTGTGATTAATGTTATACTATCACGCCAAATGGCGTGGTTTGTCAAAAATTGTTAGAGCAAATCAAAATTCAATTTCCTGTTTTTTGGGGTTTATGTGCTAGTGCTGGGCTATCATTTCCAGAAAACCATTTCAATCGTACCTACATGTAGGACTCAAGTACGAAACGCTTTTCCTTAGCGTTTAGGCCAGACTCCTCCGATATTATTTTTGCTGTGGCGGGGTTCGCCACTCTCCCGCACAGCGAGTCTAATTCTGTTTCTTTCCCAGTATTGAATACCACTGGTACCCATTTATACACCGGGGTGGAGTGGAGTAATTGAGTAGTAAAGCGCCCTTACTCAAGGGCACAACACGGTGACCGCAGTGGGACTCGAACCCACAACCTTTGATTGCGGGAAGAGCGCTCAATCCACCAGACCAAAAGTGTGCCCTTGTATTACTGCCACAATACGCAGAATACTTAAGCTTCGTACTCCAATCCAGAGATGATCATCATCATATCTGACTAAATATTCGTCTGATGTAGTAATTATTTAACTGGAAAGTAGAACACATTTGAATTTTACCTCAGTGGTGGTCAGCTTTGAAACAGGTCGGTCTGTGGATGAGTGCTGGTTATGCAAATGTGCGTCCACCACTTACACCAGTTTAGCTGGAATTGAAACTATTTGGTATTCCAAACAGGAGGTCATCGGAATCTTTTCTAAAGTGTAATCATGAAATCAATCATATGACCTAATTTGAAAAGATGAAGTTCAATTTTACATTTTTAGCCCACTTTTCAGTGTGGTATAATTTTGAGAAATGTGTAAAGAATTGTGATCATCAATTTCTGAAGATTAGAGGCTGTGTAACTATTACTATTTTCCTGTGGCATCAATTTAAAATTTGACAAAAACACTTAATTGGAAAACACGGGTCAACGAAACTTTTCTTACGTGTGGGTTCAGTGGCAGGCATTTTATGGTTGACAATTAAATCGCTACAGTTTGCAAAACCGCAAACA